>CM021786.1:2862590-2931180 GCA_011076525.1 Nettapus auritus | reverse complement strand
AGAATGATTAACATCCAGTTTTGCTTGTGTGATTGGCTCAAATCTTTCCACATTCTGGGGTACAGAAGTGGATGGAGCACCCAGTACCTTAGATACAAAGCAATCGTGTTTCCTCCCCTTTCATAAACATTACCCTCCTGCCATCTCACCTGGATTTGCAATGGTCTTAACTTCACGGTACAACTGGCTTCCCAAAACCCAGACTGTCTAGGCCAGGTCTAGCTGTTGGTCCACTAAATCCATCGACCAGTTGGCAGGTTTGGCAAAAAAAAAGTGCTTATTCCTTCAAGTTAATTTGGCAGAGATGCAGGATCACATTGTAACACCTACTCTGGGAGACTACAGGCATAAGCACAACGCTTGTGACATCTTGCAGAATCTTTCCAGATGTGCTTTTACACCAAATGAGAGGGACACAAGTGTCCTTAGCTAGCCAGAAACCTGCATTTTTTTTTTTTAATTTTTTTTTTTAGGGACTGCATTTTCTAAAGTCTCCTATAGAAGTTGAACACAGCTTCTAGGCTCTTCAGCAGTGACTCCTCATCAGGCCCTTTGGAAAAAACAAACCAGAACCCTCAAACAAGCTCAGACTTGGCTACTCACCAGATATCCTACCCAGGACTTGGTCCCCAGGTGATGAGCCACGCCAATCACTTATCTAGAGCCATTTTTGGAAGATAAAACAAGGTTTCTCCAAGACAGAGTAAGGACTCCTGTGAGTAAGTGACTCCTGGCCTTAAAATCTCTTTTCCCCATCTCCCCTCAATTGCTTTCTTCTATTCTATATGGATCATATTTCTCTCCCTTCTTACCCTTTATTTTCCTGGGCTGAGTAAGAAGGGATTTCACCAGCACAGTTTAAGACTTCAGCTCCCCCATAGTCAGATCTCTGTTCCCCTGATTTACTTCCTAGCCCTTCTCTGAACCTTCTGCGTTTGGTTTATGGGGTGAAATGCAAGCAGCACACCATGAATATCAGAGACTGCAGGGCACGGTGCAGAATTTGTCAGCACAAAGTCCCATCCGTTTCAAAAGGTGCTGAATGAAGTTTTTAGCCCTCTAGGAACTCGACTGGCAGCCGAAGGCAGTGCCAGTACAGATGCGAGCAGGTAAGCAGAGTTTGCTCCCTCGCCCTCAGGCAATGTCAAGTTCCCATTCCTCACTCCATGGATTGGCGTTCCAGTTAGAGCCGTGAATTTTTTATTATTATTTTATTTATTTTTTACTTTTTTTTTTTTTTTTTTTTTAAACATTTCCACTGGCACTACAACACCCTAAAGGAGCATGGATTTGCACCAACACAGAGGCATTGCACAGCTTTCAGAGCAGCAGGGTCAGGCACAGAGCTGGACGTTCATTTCCTCCCCCCAGAACACCATTGCTGACACTCGGGACTGATCCGAGTCCATGAGAATTTCTTGGCAGGACTTTGCTGTGTTAATAACTGCGCAGCGCTAATTACAACAACTAATGGGCTGACACCACGCTGCCTTTGTGTTCCCAGTAAATTCTCCCATCACTGTGGGTTTAGTGCACATAAATCCGCGTTGTTTTCAGAGACAAAACAATGCAGAGTGCAAGCAAAGAAACAAATCCACACTGAAATATAATGAGGCGAAAAAAATAAAAATAAAAACTAATAGCAAATCCCCAGCATCAAATAAAAACCACTCCTTTAGAGCAAACAATATCTTTACAAGCTTAAGCACTGCAGGAGCGCTGCTATTCAGCGTAGTTTATTGTGATAGATGTTTGCTGAGATGCTGCTGGAGCAATGCAGCAGGTACAAAACATGGGCAGAATAAACCAGCCTGCTCACTTTCTGGGCCTTAGATGAGGTATTTTGAAAATTAGAGCTGTAATGATGATTGCAATTAAAGCAGCTGAGGTGATTGCTCACTGTCTCTAGGATTGAACCACGTTATTTCTGATGTCTGGATTTCTGGAGCCTCAGAGAGTGATGTTTCATTCCTTTATAGCTAAATAATGGTAATTAAAATCTTTCTCATCTTTATTTTAATGTGGCTGATTGCTGATTTTGTGTGCGGGGAAAAAAAATGGGCAGGCTTATGAAAAAGAGTATGTATTTTTTCCTAGGTGCAGCTAAGTCTTTTTTAGCAGGAATAATTATTTTTAAAAACTGCAATGTTCTGATCAGCCCCACGTCCTAACCCAGTGTGCAAGCTGCCCTCAAAAACATATGGAGGGAACAGATGGGAGGGAGCTTCCTGCAAGCTACAGGAGGGGAGGGGAACACCTAGAAATTAAAACTTATCGACAACTTGCACCTATGAACCAGCTCAAAAAACAGACCAAAAGCCACAATAGCAACAGGCAAGAAGACATCCACAGGTGGATGAGCAAGCAGAAGTTACATCTGCATGTACCGTGGGAGCATGGAGAACAGTGTGGTCCATAAAGCCCACTCAGGCACATCAGGATCTGATCCTATGAAATGCAGAGCACTTCTGGGCTTCGCTGCCCTCTCTGGAAGCAGAGGGCTCTCATACCTGCAGCATCAACTTCCCCTAAAGCAGCCAAGGTAGTTCTTGTGCTAACGTAACCCGCTGCCTCCCATCTTTGTGTTTCCCACCCTATACTGCTTTTTCTGGTCCTAGATTTCAGCTGCATTAAAAATGTAGAGATCATTTTGGCAAAAACATCTTCCCTTCTGCTGGCTAATACCATAAAAGCAACAAAGCAGAAGGCTGCAGATCCATTATCCACTGCAGGGCACAGAAACTAAGTTATGCCAGGTCTCAGATGAGTCCCTCCGTGCTCTGGACATGCCAAGTGCCAGATCTCAAGGACTCATTTAGGACCGCTGCTGAGTCTCCAGGAGTTTTTACGATGATGTCAGTGGGAAACAGGAAGAATGAAAACTAATGCAATGGGAAAGAAGGTGACTTACTAAGCGGTAGAGTTGGGAATGAACACAAGATTCCCTTCCTTCTAAGGTCAGTGCTCTGGTTATCGAGTTATACTGCCTCTGACTCATTTACACGTACACCCAAATTAGCAGAACGCCATGGGATCTGAGGACCAACACTTCACAATAAGTGAATCTTATAAATAGGTGTCCTAAAGATATGCACATCACAGACTCCCTCCATCAATCTCACCACAAAGGAAGATAAGGTTTGAGATCATCTGCCCAGGAAGCTTTCCTTGCATTGTCTCTTCGTTTTGGCAGCTCTCCTCCAGGAGAGGATTACATCATGGCTGGAGCCTTTGGCCATCAGCATGGGAACAAGCATCCCGGCGATCTGAAAGCCTGCAATACCTCTCAGCAGTGCCTCTGAAGATGCCGGCTGTTCCCTCAGACTAGAATTAATAGCCTTATTGGCAGGATGACTCAGGGAGCTGGAGCTGGGCATGTCTCGTCTCCCTGCATTTGCAATGAGATTTCCCTGATTTATTTTATCTGCAGTAATTAAGGCAGCCTTTTCCCCACCACCACCGCTACAGCGTGAAGATTTAAAAATAACACAAGAAACAGCAGTAGGCTAGACGAACAAGTCAGCAAGAAAATCTCTCCGGGCAGGCAGAATTTCTGCTGCTGAGGAGCTTTCCTTGACTGCAAGGCAGCAGGGCAGAGCCCACTGCAGTGGGGTCAGGAGGGCAGGGGGTTGATCCTACAAAAGCAACTGGCCCCAGCACTGTTTTGGGCTGCCATGCCATGTAATACTAAGGACTGAGCCCTTTGTGCAACAATTGAGAAAGTAACAAGGAAACTGCCTTCTAAAAGGCACGCAAAGGTATGAATTTCTGCAGTATTACGATGAGGGGTTTGTCTAGAGGATGGGATGCTCCCTCCGAAGCAGCTTGATGCTGGGAAAGCAGAGATGCTGCAGCAGCCACTGATTTGCTCTGTGCTTCGGGGAAAATCCCTTTCTCATCTTTGCAGCCCTGTTTGGAATACAAAACGCAGCACCAGCATGACCAAGCTGCCTGCCTCCCATGCAGACACCCATTCAGAACAAGGCTGCTCAGGTGCAGCCTCCGCTGCAAGGGACCCAGCGGGGATCCCATCAGATAAAACCCAGCCCAGGAGGGTGCCCCCTGCTCTCCTCCAGACTTTTAGGAAGTAATGAGGTGAAGTAAAGCGCTGCAAATCCCCATCCAGAGGGCAGTTGTGCAGAGTTTTACACCACACTTAATCCCAGCAGTAGTTTTAACCCTCTGCATGCTTTGCTGCACCACATGCAGTTTGGTGATGGGCTCATAGCCTTAAGGGTACAAATCACACCTGTAACTTAGACATCTGTCAAGGATTTATAAAATTATCTTCAGAGCTGAATCCTACAAGGACAAACGTGCATATTTGTTCTTATTTTGCCTTGGAGGTGGGTTCGGGATTTGTTTCTCTCAGCCTTTCCCCTTCACCCCCTCGATGAATTAATTTCTGCAACTTTCTTCACTATAAAAAAAAAAAAAATTCAGGCACTCAGGAACTCAGCTAATTATGAGAAAGAACCACGCTGCAATCTCTTGTGCTAATGAAGGATTTTGTAATTTTCTGGAACTCTGCTGTGAACAATTGCAGTATTTGCTCCCTATCTGGTATGAAAAAAAAAAAAAATCATCACATTCCTGGATAAGCACCCACTGAAACGCACACTTGCTTAGTGCTGCTAGTCAAGGTTAGGCAGGCTGGAAGAAAAATATAGTCACCAGGACCCTCACCAGGAAGTACAAAATAAAAGAGCACAGGCTCACAAATAGCACTGCCTCTTACTCTGCTCTGCCTGGCTGCTATTTCACATCCAGGAGCAAACGGCATCCAACCCCCCAAGGAAGGAGGGCAGTCGGAGGGCTTGCCTTGGTTTTCATACTGACTTCAGATACATCCAAAGCATCTCCAGGAAAGGAATGATTTATAAGGCTCATTACCAGCTCCTCTATTCTGTGGGACTGATTCTTCACTGAGCTGCAGTTCATGCTGTTGTTTACACCAAAGCAATGTGCTGTGGTATTAAGTTAGTCCCATTTACCCCCTCTGCCTACACAGGGTGAATTACTTCATAGAGGAAAAGGACAGCAGTGCTGCCTCCAGACTTGACCAGCTTCACCTGAGCAGCTCATGACTTTTACCAACTTTTTGGCTCGCTGCATCCCCTTAGAAGCACATCCTATTGACGTGACAGATGCTACTGAAAGCGTGTGCGCAGCAAGTCACAGGAAGAGAGACAACTTCACACCATTTCAGCTCGTACTGACTCAGCAGCCAAGCACTTTTTGCTCCATTTATTGAGCATAGCTCTGAAGTGCAAATTTAAGCAGTGTATTAGCTACACAGGCCATCAGTTTTCCTGCTTCAAGGCAGAGTTGCCGGGAAGGAAGCGCCCACTTTAATACAATTATGTACAAAACTACATGCAAAGCCTGAAGGTCTGTTTGTCTGCAACACAGAAGCAACAAATCAGATGCAGAAGTGGAGTCTGATCCTTGCCTAAATGGCTATTTCCATCTAAGCATGGAGCCATCCCAGAATTGAAAGCCTGTGTTTTTATTCTAAGCACCCAGAAGCACCTTTAGAGCAGAAAGCAATCTGGAACTCAAAGAGGAGCTGGATAATAAATAGCTGGGTTAAATTATTTCAATAGAAGAGTTCGTAACAAGGATCTCCGGGTTGCATTTCATTAGTCATCAACTAAATATGGATTAAAGTAGTGGCAAGCTAAAAGATGCCCAGTATGTCATCAAGCAATCTCGCAGGCTGCTAGAGGATTATTATCCATTCATTACAGTAATTAGCTTGATACGTACAATAACTCAGTATCTGCACATACATTACAGCTGTAGAGGATAAGTGCCTGCTTTCTCTTTTCTTTTGCTCTGCAGGTATCTTTGCACGTTAATTGAAACAACACAACTCAACCTGCTTCACTTCTAATACGTCCCATCGCTAAATAGGAATCTGCGGGTTTAAACTGATGAAAGTCCCTCGTGTTCAGCAGAGCAGCGCTGGCTGACGCCAGCCAAAGAAGTGCTCGGCTATATTTAGCCACAGAGATGCAAAAGCAGTAGGTAAGGCAGCTCGGAGATTTATACCCAGCCATCTGCAAAGCATCATACAATTTTTATAGCATCGATCCAAGGCTGAGCCCCCTTTAGTACCCTTCCCCCGAGCTCACTAAATTCTTTCAGGTTTTACAGTGTTCTTAATTTGTACACTGCAAAAGCACAAACGCTTTCCATGAAAGCTGTAGCACACGGATTAACGTTTCCTGACATCACTAATGATGAAGTGAAGCATTGTCCCAAGCTCAAGGGAACAACAGCCTCCAGGTCTTATTTCAAATTCCCATTACAAGCCTTCAATTAATTTCCTGGAATCCTTTTCTCCCGCCCAAGCCTGACACAATAGCAGGAGTTAGGCCACTTACTGAAAAATATGCCACTGTAGTTTATGCAACTGTGAAATCTCTGATGGCAGCGTTAATCTGTGTGCAAGGGAGAATCATAGAATCAGGGAGATGGAGATATGATGAACCCATCCGCTTGACACTGGGCTGTCAAAGGCACCCCTTAAAGGGATTATGGGGCCAAATTAGGAATACCTCTCTAATCCCATTGCCTTGAAAAGCACTTGAAGGCACCCTGCAATTTCCAACTGCAGCTTCTGGTTGCAAAGCTCAGGGTACCAGACAAGTAGCTCCCTGCTGCTGGTGGTGCAGAGCTCACAGAGATGTTTTGCTTAAGAATTCAGTTCTAGACAGGAATTAACAGTTGGTATGCAGAGCTTTGGATCATACCTGCATTGTTACACCCAAAGACAGTGACCATGTTAATTAGCAGAGGTTAATTGGGCAGCACCAATTAACTCTAGCTGATGGTCTGGCACTCGCACGCTGGGATCTGAGCAGATGAAAGAAAAAAAGAACATGGGTTGTCTGGTCTGTGAAAATGCACATTTTGGCTTAGAACTCTGGGCATGTAAATGGAGCTTCGTGGCAGTGACATTCAAGTCATTAAGAGGTGAGATTTGTGCCTCCAATTTAGACTCCTGCATTTGAAAAACAGCCTTGTTTATATCTGGGACTAACGTAAATCAAGGGATAAAAGATATCCTTGGCATTTTGTTGTTTTGCTCCCCTCACGGCCAAATGAAATTAAACCCAAGTCATTTATTTACAATATGCTCATCTACAGTATCTATTTATTATAACAATTACACCAGATATTATAGTGCAACAAATCTGGTGCGTTATTAAAGCCTACAGGTTTGCAATTTCCATAAATACCATACCAACACACATTGTGGGGATATTCATTTAGGTTGTCACCGGTGTTCTTTTTCGTGTCAAGGTCTATGTACTGGGATCTCTGCAAAACCTGACGAGGGAGGAAGCACAAGAGAAAAGAGAAGGCAGATCTCTGGCAGCTCTGCTGGCTAGGATGCGACATCGTGGCTTCCACTGGAAGGAAACAGCAGGTCTTTATCCATCCAAAAATACACGTTGGGGATGGGCTAGCAAGTACAAAACCCACCTTTAACCATTCTGCCTATCTGGGGATACTGATAAATATTTTTGAGAGGTGAATAACAGATCATTTCAGAGATCCTGCTAAAAGCTTTTAAGCGTGTATCAGCGGAAACACCACGCAAAACCCTCAGACACCGCGTAAAATCCTATTTTGCAGAACGCCAAACGTTCACAAAAGAAGAGGCAAATGCTGAGTTTAGTTTCTTATCTTCAAGAAAAGGCAAGATAAAGTATTGGTATGCTGGGAATATAGAGCAGAAAATGCAACAAGATAAAGATTAAATAATAATAAAAAAAATTTAGATTCCTTTGGATTACTCTGAAAAAACATAGGGTAATGATTTACATGCTAGGCAAGCCAAAGGCTGAACAAAATATAGACTTATACTTTGCACCTACATTTAATATTTATTTCTATTTGCATAGTACAATTCAGACATGATCCTGGACTATACGCAAGCCACATGATTATGAGTTTTAATGTATTTTCTTATCCATTTATATTCTAACTAAAGCAGACTGTTATGTACCTTACCAAATACCTCACAGAAGAGACACAAAACAGATGCAAAGATATGTATATCAGAGTACTAAAAAAAAAGAAAATGTTTTTTCTTTCTTTCAAACATGAAATCTTAAGTCCAGATTTAATATGATACAACCTAAAGGCGAACACTTTACTGTGAGTTGCTCCTACATTGCATGAGCCATTTGGTAAGGATGCTCACAACAACGCATTTAAACCAAGCTCTTTGCATCCTTCTGGTTTAGCGTACCTCCAGGAATATACGATTTTAATCCCCTAATTTAACTGCCTGTCACATTTTACCAGCAAGCGTGATTGATTACATTTGCTTTGTTATAATGAGCTCTGATGTGATAAAGAGATCTAAAAGCATAACTAAATATTTATAATTCATTCGTAGAGCATGCACATACCCACTATACACAGAGCAGCAGGTTTACAAATACAGACACAAAAATCAACATCTCGAATTAAGACTCACAGCATGTGCAAGCCTTCGCACCTGACCACAACATGAAAGCTACAGCTTCTTCCTCTTGAAATAGGCTTTAGGAGGAGGATCCATTTCTTAATTAGAGCAATTACTGTCAGATAACACATTCTTGCTACACTCAGGTGAGCAAGAGTTTTTTCACATGTGGCAATCTATGCCCATCATTGACTATTTTTGGAACTTCTATCAAGATAAATACAGACCAGCAAGTACTAATACATGTATTATTCTTAAATAAATGTATTGGTTAAAGATTAAACAGTGAGCTTTATGACAGATCTCTACATCAGCAGTAAGCACAAAAAAATCACAAGTAAATTGGTTAATTTATGGCAGCTCATGCAACTTTCCCTTGATGCTAATTGAAGCAATGCAGAAACAGCATTTGAACAATTTTTTCAATGATCGCATCAGCGAAATGCCCAGGAACAGCCACCTGACGCTCACTTTATCAAAAGGAAGTGGCTACAAGTAAAACAAATTATTAAGTGACAAATCCTTATGGTGCCAGAACTAAATGAGAATGATTGAATACATGTGGGCACAGAGGGCAACAGGCAGAATGAGATAATTAGGTATTGCTGCACTCCAGTCTGGGGGGAATCCATTTTCTTTCTCCACTGAGTAGCAGTCTCCATTGCTGATCAAATTAGTAAATTCCATTAAATATTTCCAACCCCCGTTGGCCAAGAAATGATGATACCTGTCAAAGATAGCCCAGAGTCCCCCCACAAGTCAGGACTAGCCAGATGAGCACCAGCTAACCTGCTTTTCTGCCTCGTCCCCATCTATCCATTTACCACCCACCCTGAGTGCCTGCATCTGCTTTGTCTCCAAGTTACAGGCAGTGACACCACCCTACCACATTTCTCCTTTCCCAGCACAAGTAGAGACACTGGTACAGAAAAAAAACGCATACAAAAAAAACATTAAATATTTAGGATATCAGCCATGCCACGCTCACTCCCCATGTCCCTCCTATCCATAAACAAAAAGTACTTCCCTCCCCAGTGAAATCAAGCAATCTTCCTCGCATCTCCTGCATGCTAAGCCCGTAACAGAAGAGCTGACATTACAAATTTACCCCGCATAACCTGCACATGCACAGAAACCCAAAGCCCCCGCGGCCTGCTAAGATAATGCATTAATATACGGAAGCCTTGGTAGGAGCCTGCAGCAGGGACGCACACCCCTATCAATTATACATCCCCAGCACCGAGCAGGCATCAAATGCAGAGGTTACTCAAGTGCCTGCGCCGAGCATCTGCACGCAGATTTGCTGTCCCTCCGCAGGGGACGGAAGCCCAGAGCAGCATTTTCTACCTGAGCAATTTCCCTTCACCTACACAAACATGTCCTGATGCTGTAAAACATAAATGTTTCACTGCATAAGTGAGTCAGAGCTCTAGAAAGAGGCAGTCACGCAATGTGCCAGAGCCACTTAATCCAGACAGGCCCGCTTTTACCCCAGGAAACCCTGCTTGCTTTTTAAGTGTCAAAGTTTGCTTTTTCAACATGCTTGCATATTTTCCTCAAGTTCGACATGCGTAATGTGAGCTCACACATTAAGCAAACCTTAAGGAATAAATCCGACCTAGATGTGATGATCTACACACACAGCCCTCATCCCCATTGGGTTGGGACACCAGACAGTAACGAAGGGATTATGAGTTTAGGGAAGAGCTACTTTTATTCCACAAATGAGGAACTGGCACAAGAAAATGGTGTAGGGAAAGCCAAGGCCCAGAATGAGCCATCAAAGTCATCACTGAGTCTGCGACAGAGCCAAGAACATAGACTTGGCAGGAAGACCCAGATCTATATGAGGAGGAGCCCTTCCAAGTTAAATTTCCATTTGTGTTATTAATAAAAAACCTCTTAGCAAACAACTAGAAGAAAAATTGATTCCATCCCCTAGCAGAGTAAAATCTAATCAAGTTACACAAGGTGACATCTCCAGAAGCCAAGCATTTGATTACGAGGATGGGTGTTTAATTAAAATGGCTGCCTGCTGCATCTGAAACACTGCAGCTTGGGAGAGGAGCTTCTGATCAGATCAGTGGTCAAAATAACCTTCACTGACATTTCTTCTGAGCCCAATCCCAGTCCAACATGGAAATAACGTGAAAGGACAATGCATTTAGTAAGCTCTTGACTTTGTTGCCACTCGTAAAGCCTTGGAATTGTCCTCTCATAAGCCAAGTTAAGTGAGCAAGGGGCACTATTTTAAATCTGGTTTTGTTTTCCTTTTGCTGTAAAAAGCTCAACCAAGCTCATTCAACCCCCGTGCACTGCTGATTAAAGTCACTGAAGCTACAAACCTCAAAATCCATCTCTTCCTCCCCTTCTCATTGATTACATTGCTTGCTCTCATACCTTACATGAGCAGCAGGTTATAAACTCACCAGGATTATGAGTTTCCCCACTTGTGCACCTGGCAGGTACCTTGGCCATGATCGCAGCAGTGCTTGATGGTATAAAAGGAGACTAAAAAGGATACAGCAAAGGACGGGAGGCACCTCACAATGGCAATAACATCATTAGGATGAGGTTTGCTCTGGTCTGCCTGCCTTGAGCGGGTATCTGATCCCTTAGGATAAGAAATCAAAGGCAGCCATACGTGGCACCAGCCACATCCCTGTCAGCTATAGCAAGTCACACGCTTTCATCAGACTTCCCAAAAGATTAGTTTTCCATCGGAAAACTACAAATCTTTTGATCAAAAAAAAAAAAAAAAAAAAAAAGCAGTAAGAGTCCCGAGGAAAAAAGCCTAGGAGGTAGCTCAGCTATACATCATCTCTGACATCTTGACCTAAATAAGACATCCCCTATAGAGCTAATGAGGATATAATTGCATCATGCGCAGGGACATAAAGGGAGACTTTCAGAGATGCAGAAGTGACTGTCCCCAGGCTAGGCTGATGCTAATGCAGGAAACCTTCCTCATTGACCGGATTCGTTCAGATGATACCAAGTTTCTCTGATGAGCCCCCAAAAGCCCAGACTAAAAGCAACATTTCCCCTGGAACCCCTCATTCACAGGGCAGCTGGGTTCTTTGGTGAGGAACAAAGCAAGATGTTTCTGGCTGCCTCCGAAGAGCACCGCTTTGCTACTGCAACCGCTCGGTCCTGATGCTGAGCTGCCACACCAGGAGCAGCAGCAAGCTCCCAGCTTCACCACGTGCATTCCTCTGATCTCCAGCAAGCACTGAGACTACAAAATGGAAATAAAAATCCTGCCTTTGTAAGCACTTTGGGACTGCTTTCCGATCTTGTCTGATGCAGGAGTGGCTACAGCTAGAAGGAAAGACAGCTTTCTTCTGTTTTAATTTCAAAAAACAAAGAGTTCCTTCAAACCATTCCCATTCTGAAACATCCCGTTCATTATCACAGCAGTGCTCTTAAGAATTTTTAAAGTAAAATTAAAAAATGAAAAACGATGACTGATGCAACATTTGAACTCAACGCAATATTCAAAGAATGCTTTGAAATGTAACTTCTCAGCTCTAGCTGAAGCTTTCATGCTGTAAAGCTACAGAAGTAACGAGCCCCTAAATAACGGTGTGGGAAGCATCACGGTGAACTCCCAGAGCAGTTCCCACCACCTGCTTCGTGATCTCAATTAAAGGTCTTGCTCCAGCAACTCAGGAGCTGGTACTTAGAGTACTTCCATAGAAACGTTTTACAGGATTAAATGATGAGATTAATGGGCAGGTCTTTGACCAGGGAAATGGAATCCGCAGTCACTGAAACAAGCATAACAGCATTTTACAGCTGCGCAAAGTAAAACAAAATTAGGAAGTATTTGGCTGTAGTTCAAAATTAAAAGTTGTTTTAATGAACACACAAATAAAATTCATAATCAAATTCAAAGGACATATTTGTATGATAAATACAAATTATAGGACAATGATTTTCATTGTCCTATGAAAAGTAACCACAGAAACATCTTTAAAATAGTAATCATTTGTTGTAGCCTGACCAACTATAAAGGAGATGAAGCTTTTTTGTATACAGAGTGGTTTTTGTTGTTTAGTTAGGTGGAATTGCTCACCACTTACACTCAGGAGGAAATTATGTAAGATCTTGTTTTCATTACAGCTCCTCACCATAACACTGGTTTAACTGAAGACAAAGGGAAGAAGCCCAGGAACAAAAGGACGTGAGGATGGTTTTGTTCTCATCCTGCTTTCTCCTCCTTACCCGTATTTCACATTGCTCAGAGCACCACAGGGACCTGCCTTGGACTTGCTTCAGTGTTTCCTGGCAAACAGCTGGTTCCAGGACTGAAATGCAATTGGAAGACGGCATGAAGTATCTGAAGAAGTGTATTGCAGAGATGCAAGCACAGCCTTACTTTTAAGTGTCTATGTTTTTTTCTGCATTAGGACTTTCAGGAGATGGTCTGGCCTTGCTCACTCTTATTTCACAGGAACAAAAGTTACAGCCCAATACTGCGCAGCTGCAAATTAATGACACACCATGCATAAAATATGAAAAATTAATCTCCTAATTACTAATGCACCTTTACTATTTATAATGATGGCAGGATTTCTTCTGGAAAGGCAATTCATTCCACCAGCTATACATTAAGGCACTGGGGAGAACAAAATGCCACATCACCACTTTTCAGGCACGCATACGATGGTGAAATCAGAGCATAAACCTGAATGGTGAGCTACCCACTATGCTTCTCCCCACATATTCTGAACTTCAAGACCCCCATTCCCTCGTAACCTTTGTTGCCAAGCCTCTCTAGGGGCATTGCTTGTGACATTAAACTTCGTGAGCTCCATTACCCAAAGGGCAGCGAATCCCAGCTGATATTGCTGCACGCATTAGGACACTGAAAGCTCTAATTATTTTGGGAGTGTGATATTTCCATTTGTCAGATGTTAGTGAAATAAATCAGCGTGGCATGTCTCCACAGAGAAAAAAATACTGAAGTTTAGCTGCTTTCACAAATCTACTTCAATTCTTTCAAGTGACTTATCCTAACTGGGAGCCTCCATGGATCTCAGCCATTCACATCCCACGACAATATTTACTTAAAGGAGTTTAACAGTCTAATGCATGATTAATGTGTGTGTCTCCTGCCTTTCAGCTGTGTTGGGAAAGAAGATGAACCCATAGACGATTTAACAAATCACCTCTGAAGGACACAGCAACATACATTACTTCATAAATACCATAGGGTGACTCTGCTTTTCTTAATAAGCAATTCTGCTTCTGCAGCCTTGGCTCCTCATGCATTTTTTAGAAACTCCCATCTTTCTCCTTCTGTTCTCCACATGTCTCCAAAATTACTTTCCAAAGCAATTAGCGAGTGCATTAATTGTTATTACAACTTCAGATATTTTTTGGAATATTTGCTTAGGCATCCAAAAGACAAAAACTGCATCCCCTGAGCGATTACCTCGAGTCTCTTCGCATTGTTTTCACTTCCCTGAGTCTCATTAAGCCAAAAGATTCATTTTTAGCAGGTGTAACTGTTGCTTTTCTGCAGCGTAGCAGAACCGCACTTGCTTCCGCCAGCTAAAGTTTGACCCCTGAAACACAGTAAAGAAAAACAGGAGGCTTCCACATGCATCAAGTCCCAGCTTCATCTGTTCTGTACCGGTGGCTATGGTGAAAGTCTCCGCAGCTTGGCGCACGAGAACAGAATTTCAGCCAGAAATATTTCCCCTTTTGACCCAGGGACAGGAAGCGTATCCTCCCCTCTCCTCTCCTTAGTCACATTAGCAAGGGCAGAACGTAATCTTCTGTCTGCCTCGTGGCAAAGCATGCTGAAATCCTTTTAGCAGAGCGAAGGGAAGAAGGGACATAAAGACAACTTTAAATTTTATATTTCGTTCTACAACGTGAAGTGCAGGAAATGGAAGAATCACAGATATTACCTCAGGGCACAAAGTTGTATTATGCTGACCACTGCAGAGTAAAGAAAGGCAGCCACAAACACCGGCCTCTTTGTTCTAAGCCAACAACAGCCCATGCTTAGGAGGTTTATTTTATCTTATTGTGAGATCATTCAGTCTTAGAGATGTTTAATTTTTCCCTCTAATTTATTGTACTGGCAGAAGCAGAAATGTGCAAGTAAGATGTTCAAATATGATGATAGCTACTGCTGTACTGACTTTAAACAAGGACAGTTTTCTTGCTAGGTCCATGACCATCTCCTCTAAGGACAATCAGGATATTTTCCTGCAGGCACTGATGGTAGGAAATCTTTGCTAAAGACAAAAAAAAAAAAAATCATTGGAATTATCTCCCACTCATTCACCTGATTTTAAATCAGAGTGAGAAAGGATCTAATGTGTTGCAAAATAAATTCTGGACCTATACTTCAGTTCTTTGGGCTTCAAGTTGGACAAAAAGTTTAGCAGAGGTTTGTTTGATTCAGCCAGCTCTCAAAAGCTCTCAAAGCTGTGTAATTTCCCCGTGTAGCTACTGTCGGGAGGATGAGTCATGCAGGAAGAGAACTTATTTCCCCCCCTAAGTCTTCCCTTTTAATGGTCTGATATGAAAGGTTTTTCTTTTTAATTATGGAAAAAAGTTTACTGCTGTCTTGCAAGATCACATAGCTCTGATGTATTCACCTTTGATTTTTTTTTCCTTTGCCAGAAGAAATGGGACAATACTCAAGATTAACTTACAGCCCTTGCCACTTACATCCTCGAGGCTTAAAAACACATAATCGATCTACAGTCATGCTTAACCTTTCCTGAAGGCTTTACAAAAACCAGGACAAACATTGATTAATGATGCTTTACAGCAGTCCTGGATTACACAGGAAATGGGAAAAAAAATGAATGAACAGCTTATTCAAGAGCCCAGTGTATGTAAATATATATATATATATATACACACACACATACATACAGAATCCCCTTCCTTGCTGTCATGTGTCAGATGTTTCTGGTGCTCAAAACACACAACTGGGGCCAGACCCATCAGCAATTAGCCATTTCCCTACAGAAAAGCAGAATTTCAGCTGCATTTGATGAGCTGCACACACACCCAAGCAGCTGTCTCACCCGATCAGTGGATATGCATCCTTCTGAAAATTCAAAGGCATTAAAGTCTTGCCTTTTTCCTTGATTATTAACCATGTGGGAGGGTCAGCGGCGTATAATGTGTTTTATTGATTTACAGGGGGTTGCGGGCAGCTCTGAGGAAGCTGGGAGCCAGCTGCGTTCTCCTGTGCTGTGCAAGCCTTTATTAGAGAAAATTAAATACCACCCTGCTGTAATGCAGGGGCTGCTGCGCTTGCACAACTTGCTGATTTCTGGCAGATACCCATGGCTTGGCCTGGCAAAAATAACAGCGTGAGCTGCTACTACATCAGCTGAACAGCCAGGGCTCTATAGCTGGGGGCAAGAACGAGTCATATCCTCTGTGCTTTGGAAGGAGACAGGGCTTCAAGTATGCCTTCACCAAGGGGTACGTATTTGTTCTTTGGCAGGCTCTTGTTTTTCACATATCAGAACTGAGAAGAGAACTCTGTGCAGGACCATAATTTTCAGAATGACTTCAAAGAGATTTGCAGATAGTTTGTGTGGGCAAGGCAGCGTTTGGCCACTATTGTGTGATAGGAAAGGTGATCTTGGAGATGAAACCTAAACGTAGCATTCTTCTGAGCCCAATTAAAAATAATATTTATGGCCTTCCTTAGTGACTCTTGAGAATTCCCAGGAGAGTGGCATGTCATTTAGTCATTTAATAAACGTTTAATGAGTTCACTTCAGCGTTGTATTGTGCAAATGAGCTTTTTTTAATGGAAGAAAAGTGCCGTAAGAGCAACCTCACTGCCACAGCTTGGCTCCCTGGGCAGAGAGCTGCTGGCCTTGCTGCGAGGCTCTATATTACGTGAGTTAACGGTGACAAGAAACAGGTACTGATCATCACCACTTACTGATGAACAGCTTGTTGGCGGTGTGATAACAGATCAGTTACAGCATCTCTTCCTGCGCTGGCATCTCCATATTGCACATTTTGAGCCGCTGATCCTTGGAGAAGCTGCTCAGAAACCTGCCTGCTCTCTTCAGGTCTAGCACCAGGCTGTACCTTCAACATCAGTTCCCACTGAAAGGCATCTGATGGATGAAATTAGTTTCTTGGCCTCACTCCAGCCTCGAAATGGTAAATGCTTTCATCCACAAAAGCCAAAACAATAATTGGCCCCTTTGTGTTGGCTGGGAGCACGCAGACCAAGTCACCTCCTTTTTCCCCTCCTAAAGGTCAGCCAAAAAAAATTCTGCTGGGGAACAGCCCAAGAGAAGGACCTCGTCCTCCACCTACACCCAGCCTGACTCCAGAGGTACTGCCAGCCCCAAACCCTTCATCTGCCAGCCCCACTTCTCCCTTTTTCAGCCACATCACTCCTCAGCCATCCCAAACAAAGGGGAAGATGCAGCCCTATTATCTATATACTAAACGGCAGTGGTACAAAGCAGACCAAGACCGAAGAAATTCAGTTCTCCCTCTTTTCTATTCCAAGTTACCAGGCAGTTTGCATGTAAAATCCCTCGTTGCTGTTATTTATAGTACCTGTACAAGGGTACAAGGACACTGCAGGAAGTTACCAACACATCCTCCAGTTTT
The DNA here is from genome assembly GCA_011076525.1 of Nettapus auritus. Taxonomy (NCBI): domain Eukaryota; kingdom Metazoa; phylum Chordata; class Aves; order Anseriformes; family Anatidae; genus Nettapus; species Nettapus auritus. The sequence continues at coordinate 2,914,070 of CM021786.1, read as the reverse complement.
TTTCATAAATCCTCTTTATCTCATGCACACATGTACCCTCCCTGCAGTGCCGAGCTCTTGCAGTGACATTAGCCTCAATTAGCTGCAGCAGTGTCTCATATGAGCCTGGAGGACACGATGTTTAATTTGATGCACTGATCCCAGAGTTCTGGCCAAACAGAACGAATCAGTTTACAGCTAAGTAGCCAGCTAAAGATGAGCTTTTTCATCTCAGGCCAAGATATCAGATAACACTCAAGTACGTCCAGCATGGAGTTGTACCTCAGAACTGACTATCCCAGGGAGATGTGAGAGTATTTGACAAGAAACAATAAACCTTTGTAAAAAACTAGCAGAGGAATGACAGTGACAAAACATAACATGAAAAAAAAAATCTTCCTCTGAAATATAATTGCATTCTCTGCCTTTGGATGAAAGCCTATTTCCAAGCAATGATCTGTCTGCTTTGATACTCGGAGTTTGAAGCAGAAATTGTCTAGTGACAAAAGTGATTTAATACAAGGAGCCAATTTCCATCACTCCTGCTAATAACGCACATATGCAGGAAGTGGAAGTTGTCAGACCAATGTAAATACATTGAAGATGCACTAAAAAAAATGTAAAAACAATTTGGTTACCTGGTACTGAGAGAGCAACACACGTAGAACTTCTTTGTAGCTACCCTGTAATGCTTTTATACTACCATAAGTAGAATGTTTGTCCTCCCTTTACAGACAGGTGCCTTGGATTTACCAATATAAAACTTGCAAATGCAGAGAGAAAGAAGTATGCTCTATATTACAGTAGGTAGAGCTGTGTAAAACACCCAAGCATAACACACAGCGTACTCAAGAGCTGAAGGCTCACCGGGTGTTATCAATACTTTAAGAATAAACTTTCAACGTGCACAGAGAGATTAGACATTTTCCACCGAAATGGTTGGTGAGACTCAAAAATATTTGAGTTCTTACAGGTACAAATACCTACCAAGGGAGAACAGGGCACCAAAACACTACCTAAGGCAACCGTGTCTTTGAAAAAAATCCCTTTTGTACTTACGTGACACAAGGAAATTTAAAGTGAATTTGAGATGTAAGAAATAACTCATGAAAACTTGATCCCTCACCTGATGGGAAGGTCTGGACTTACTGAACAGAGTACACACAAGGAAAGCAAGAGACAGCCTAAAGGGTAACCTTGCTTTTCACCTACAGCTGCTTGACTTGGCTAAGGGGATACCCACCTCAGCGCAGAGATCCTACATGCTGCCAAAGAGCTACTGAAAAGCCACATAAGACCAGAAAGAAACGGGCTTAAGTCAAAGCAGCTATCGTATACTTGTAAGGCACTTCATTGAATCAGGTTTTGTTCAGCAGTATAGTATTAAATCAGCAAGAAGAGGTTTTCATTTTATTTCTGAGCACGTAAGAACATGATGGAGTTATCCTGCGTTAATCAACTCCCAGCCTACACACGACAGTTTTTACATGATTTTAAGGAGTCTATTTTCAGTTCCGGAAAAAAAAAAAAAAAAAGCCCATTTGATATAGTTAAAAGGCATTGTTTTGTCAGCTCTCAAACGTGTGAGATTTAGCTAGGCAAAATGCCAACTACTGATGCTTCCAGGCAAAGCCATCTATTTAGCACCATGATAAAGAACTTACTGATGCTCCTGAACTTTGCTCTTCGATTTTTTGTGGGTTTCTTTTTTTTTTTTTTAATCACTCTCTCAAGTCTGGCTATGCTCTTCCTCCAGAAAACTGAATCCAGTTCACACCGTATAAAACCAGTGTGACAGATTGGAGCAGCAGAATGGTGGAGTTGCCATTCAGAGATGTAGAGTCGCATTTATTTTCAGCTGACTCCAACCTTCCTGCAGTTAAGCCTTCCCTCCTCTGTTTTCAATATGCAATGCTGAGCTTTTACTATCAATAATGCAAAAGGTGCAAATAAAGCAGAAGCTGGCCAAGAACGACCATAAGTTGATATATTAAACTGCAGATTTACTACACCTCTGACATCCATGCATCTTTTTCCAGCCATTTTTTGGCCTATTGTTATGATGAAAATACAAAAAATGTTCAAATATACTGCTGCAAAAAGAAGCACTGAAGCTGGACAAAGCAAAACAGACAAAGTGGAAAGAACCGGAGTTTCATTCATTTCCATACCCCTTTCTTAAAACGGCTGAACAACTTGGAGGAAGAGTTTGCAACCACCGTCACCTCCCATATGTCCTTATCAGTGTTCAACTACCATGATTTTACGAGAGCTAGAGTTTACGTTCATAAATACCACTACTAAGAGGAATTACTAAGACCTACATGCTTTCAGCTGACAGGGAGATCAAACCTTTGATTTCATTTCAGGCTGCCCAGTAAGGGAGCTCAGGTCTTTGCAGGAAAGCTGAAAGCTTCAGAATTCAACAGTTCGTGTGCATTAGACCTCTCTCGGAAATTCATTCTGAACAAAAGAATATTAACGAAGTCCCCTTCAGAATTGTTTTTAGCCAAATCATTCTGGTTTAAACTTTTTTTTTTAAATATTTGTTTAGATCTGTTCTGCACTAACTCTTCTGTATTAGATTTGTATCCCACCTCGCTCCAGGATAGCTCTCATAACAAGCTGCTGTTACATTTCTTTAGCAAAAATGCACATTCTAGATTCAAATACTGCAAATTAAATCCCCTTCTTACAACAATCCCCACCCTACCCCAAATAGGATTCAGCATCTACGGGGAAGCACAAGATTGACAGCACTGCATGGTGAATATGTGAAGCACTTCGCAGTAAGATTTGGGCATGCAGGAGTCCCCACCCTCTCGTAAATCAGATTATCTCCTAACAGTATTTTTATAGAGCTTCAGAAGTTCCACATCTCTTGTCTGCAGGCAGTTTAACCTTCATTATAAAAGGAGCATGCTAGTTAATTCCTATAGCAAAGTCACATTTCCTTTTAAGCGGGCCACAGCATAAATAATGAAACACCACATTTTCAGGGAAAACTAATAAAATATTGCAATTAAATGTCTTGATTCATGTAATTTTGTAAAAGTAATAAATTCATAAGCCGGGCCAATTCTGCCAGCGCAGCAGATTGCTTACAATCAATTATCTGATTGCAATGCCCTTGGCTTGACCACTGCTTTTCTCTGCTTGCATCGAGCGCCGACTGAGCGCCTTAGCCCCGTGCTGAGCAGCCCCTCATTGATCATTGTGTGCACAAATTGCTCCCTGCAGTCGTGCCACGATGCATAGGCACCACAGATCCAGGATGTTTGACCTAGAGACACCAACAGCCACCCTAAAACAGGAAAATAGGGAAGGTGAAACTGATAAAAAGAAAAACTGGTAACTCAGCAGGATTCTAAAGACATAGCCAGGTACATGGTTAACAAAGCCATTCAGATCCACATCAGTTATGTTTTAGAGTGGAGATAACCTCTGTTCACCTTAGAAGTTAAACAGACAAGCATCAGGAAGCAGATTTCCCTGAGAGCAAGCCATTGTATGGCTATTTCCCAAAGGACTTACCCCACTTTTTGCTGAAGCAGCAGATAGTGACCACAGGCAGAGCAAGGGTATTGGACTGGCTGAAGCATCACTTTGATCAATATGGCAATTCCTACCAGGCTACTCATTTTACCCAAGGTGAGTGCTAATGGGTCCACACAGCATTTTTGGGGTATCTTGAAGTGACAGATATCGTGGTTCATCAATGCAGTAATTTTATCAGGAGTGCGAGCGAAACAAATGCTTTCAAGAATTAACAGACATCTGCTGTCTGTCAAGGAGTGATCTGAATATAAAACAGGAATAAAAAGAAGTACACTCAAAAAAAAACCTGCCTTAAATAATTTTATGTCTTTGTAGATTACCCAAATATGTAGTATAAAGAAAAAACGCTTAAGGATAGCACGAATTGCCCAGTTGCCTTAAGTACATCCAGTGAATTTATACTGCCAACACAAAATAAAGTATACATTTGAACAAATACACAACTTTTATGCGTAGCTAATACAGGGCTTGATCTTAACTAATCTGATCAACACAAGTAGCTCATTGACAAAGTTTCAATGGTACTGGAGAATTTAAGGGATGCTCATACATTTCAGGACTTGCAGAATTTGGCTCTAAGTGCCCAATATACAGCTGAGGAAAGTCAGAAGTATCACATATGGCTTCAGTGGAGTTCAAGTGGACTGCCAAGGCAGCCTCCTGTGCTGAGATAGCTCAGATATTTCCTCATCATTGTCATTTCTTTAGAGTAGGGAGAGATGATGTTGAAAAGGAACTAATACTTCTTGCCACTGACCCCCACAGCACTCCAGACACAGCCGCTGAAGTCTGTTGACCTCAACACAAAATAATCCCAGGTTTACACTGGCTGTCCACGGGTCCTGGGGGTGGCGTGCAGCTTTGCACAGTGCTAATAAAGCATTTTTGACATATTACCTACATTCTGTCCCTGAAGGTCACCATCATTGATGGGCAAAGCTTTTGTTGCCAATAACTGCATTCTGTTCCTCAGGCCAGATGATCATAGATTATCACCTTGCAGAGAAGGCTGGCTTATTTTCTACTTCCTTCAGCTTTTTCATCTCTCAGATAATTTTTCCCTGGATAACCCCCTGAGAGTAAGCAAAATTAGCTCTAAAACATGTGGCAGAAAACCCTAATATTCTCACTTTTCAATGAGAAACGTTTCACTGATGCCAGCTTGCCTCAGCTGAGAAGCCTTTGCAAATTACTATTTCAACCCTCAGGAAATCTCTGCTCCTGGGTATTGCACCAAGTCGCTTATTAAAAGCATCTTATTGACAACAACAAAAAAAAAGTAGAATACTGATATCTACAATTTTACCTGCTTATCTGAAGACTGTGATGTTTAGCTCAGGTAACAGATTTTTCCTATTTGCAGCATTTTCACAAAGAAGTGGTAAAAAAAAAAAAAAAAACGTGGAGAAAATTGTTGCTATAAACTGTTATTTACACATTTCCTGAAAAGCTTTTTCTGTACAGCAAACAAAAGCTCTGTGTAGAGACATCACCGAAAACCTCAAATAGACTTTTAAGAGACACTAAATAAGAGTTTAACCAAGCATTTCATTTATCTGTTTTTCCCTTAGCAATGGTTAAAGCCAATGCAGTGATGCTGGCTTGATATTTTCCAGAGTAGTGATGCTAAGAAAACAGGGCTGTTGAATTCATCACACCTCCTAATTCCACAATAGAGTTTTACTTACACCTGTGATACATGGCTGAGAACAAATGCCACATCAGCAAAGAAAGGCTTGGATGCAAAATGCATGCTGAGCGTTGTACAGAGCCTTTTACATGAAGTACACGTACATATTTGTGATTGCCACAAAAAAACAAATGGGAAACCACCGGCATGGGTTGAAAGGCCGCTGTCTGATGTACGTAGATGGAGATGGATTACATTCTATAGGCAGAAATTAAAAACATAATTCCTCACAACCTGAAAGAGTTCCTTTGTTCTAGGGAGGGGAAAAAAAACACAAGTAGCCAGAATCTGTGAAATAGCACAGTGTAAGTCTTGGAGATGGCAAGCTGCATCAATTCTGCTGTGCACAAGGCAGCTGTCCTGCAGGAAGCAGCTTGCATGGAAGTGCTGCAGCTTTCCACAGATCATACGAGCAGCTCGTGCTGCTGGGAGCTTTTGAACTCGCTGCCCTTCTCAGATGAGCAGGCAGAGCACGAAGATGCACTACATCAAAAGCAAAGCACTATTCTGAACACGAGGATATTGATCCTGTTACGGGTACTCTACCAAAGCAAACACAGCTTGTCACCCAGAGGATGGCAGAGACAGCAGAGCCTTGGGTAGCTCCTCACAGCCTGCTCGCTCCTCTTTTGTAGCACGGCTTCTGCAGCATCTAACACACACTTCTGCTTCCAGCTCCTTCTATACCCAACAAATATGCTGTGAGGATTGATAAGAGTGCCATCTACTGTCACAATTCAAGCTCTTCCTGCAGTTAAGGGATCAATCTGAGAAAAAGCTAAAAAAAATCAGAGCTCCCAAACAAGAATAAGCTGGGCTGAGGGAGCTCCAGAAATGCACGGACAGGCAGCTCAGCACACCGGTGACTGTTCTCAAATGCAGCCCAATGCAAGTGGGGTAACAGTAGAGTAAGATTTTTGTGGGAGCAGTATGGATGGCTCTAAGATGCTTTTCCTCAAACTCAGAGAGCAGAAGCCCAGCTAGGAGCGTGTCCCAGGGCTGCCCAAATCACCAGTCCTTGACAAGGCCATCCCTCACCTAACTCACCTCTCACTGCTTGGGATGTAAAATGAACAGAGGAACGAGGTTTTTGAGCTACAAAGCCCCATCAATACACCAACACAGCTCCAAAAGCCCATACACACAGACATTTGATATATTTTCCAAGCATACAAGGGCAAACCACCAATGGTTTAAACGGTGCCCTTGTTTTCTAGATGTGTCATATCAAAACCAACAGCAGAGCACATAACCAGGCATCGTGCACACAGCACGAGCAAGACGCCTTGCACAACAGCCTCTTATGCCGTTTTGGTGCTTTGAGGCTGGGCAGAGCATGCATAATTTCCACCCACTGCCTGGTGCCTTACTTTACCTCCTCTGCTCCCACTTAGGGACGAGGCAGAGGAGTGGTTTAGTCATAAACAGTTAAGCACTTAGAGCAATGATGAGCCGTAATCACCAAAAAGGGACATCGTGGCCCAACGTGAACTGCTTTCAACATAAGAGGGGATTAGAAGCCATGCGTGAAGACACGGTTCTCCACCCATTCTTACTAACACTGCTTCGTGTCCTGCTCATATGTGCTCCATTTAATCAAATGAGAGCTAAATGATATTCCACCGCCAGCATCTATCTGAGAGTTATTGGTGTGGAGAGATACATGGCCAAGGCTCTGAATACAGCAGGGCAAATTTTTCTCTGCCATATATGTGTCGACAAAACGCTTATCTCCTGACAATTCTGAGAAAAATAGAATTATTTACAAAGAAGTGAGAGAATCCATACCAAAAAGACATTAAACATCCTTCTTCCACCAAGCCTTAACCGAGGGTTACGGTTTCCTGAGCTTAAAGAAGTCTAGCTGGGAATTTGGCATTAACTTTCCATATTGATTTGTGCATTAATATGCCATTATTCCACAATATGATAGCTGAAACCTAGACAGTGTTCAAATGTATTCCTGCCCCCCCCTTTTTTTTTTTAAACAGTCTCGTTAAATCACTCCTACTGTTTCTTCCATCTCCAGAGATACCTAATGAACTAGCTGCAAGCCTGTCATTAAGCCTTTCAGTTAGAAAAGAAGTTAACTGTGCAAAAATCATGGTGTTGTGTGTTTTAACATCGTAATATCGTGATTAATAGCCTTAAACGTTGCTGATCTTGGGGGACCCCTTGCCATTAATTTCAGCTTGGGTTTGAAATGCTCAGGAGATGTGAAGAACAAAGTGCTGTACCAGCAAGGCAGCCATGGGATGTTTCATGGGGAGGTGGTAAGCGAATGGATCACTTATTCCTCAAGAAGCATTTTGGAAATAACACAGTCATGACTGACCACCAGTGCACTCAAAAGGAAAATATTCTGACTCCAAATCCAAAAAGAGAAGTTTTTAATTCTTCACAGTACAAAGTAGAAAGCTATCTACACCGTGACTGATTTACACCACCTTAGGACAAGCCCCTAGTATACTAGATAGAAATTTATGTAATTGTTTCCAAGTCGCCCTAGATATTAAGCACGGCATTTAGATTCTGTACTTCCTGCAGTTTTTATTAAATGAGCACAATGCATTACAGATTCTTCTAACTGCAAATTACTCTGCCTTTGGCAAGGGGAAACAATATTGGTTAGGACCTCTCTTCGATATTAGTCTTTCCTACCACTACAGCCTGAGGGAGGATTTTTGGCAGTTTGTTTCAAATTAAACTGCCTTTACACCAAAAGTATTGAAATTTCTGGAAAGATGCTGAATTTTGTGAGAGGCAGAAGAGGTGTAGTGGCTGGAATGGTGCTCTCAGCTGAAGATTTTTCTGTTCTGGTTCAAGTTTCTGTTGAATAGCAAAAGCCTGTGACACATATTTAGCTGAATTTACAAAACCACGTAAGGCAGTTGATTGCTGCAGCCCTTTCTGCTAAGTCTTACTATCTTTATGGTCTGGTACCTTTAAAAATAAGGCTCACTCTGCCTTGATTTCCTCATCTAGAGTTGAGAAAGTGCTCTATGGGCTCAAGAACCCCCATGAAATAATTCACTTATTTACAGAACTGTATCCAAAAGAAGTGCACAGAATTAGTATGCAATATACTAGCAAAAACCTGCCAGTTCTCTCTTCACCCAGTTTGACAGCGACTTCTGATCACAGCCACATCCCTTATGATAAACATTACCTATGAGGCCAGGAAAAATACCAATCATTCTATGAGCTCCTCAGCCCAGCAGTGCACCTTTCCTGGGCTGATGAAAACCACGGCTATTTTCAAAACAGTTCATATTCATGAGCTCACTTGGATGGCTTCAAAGAAGAGACCAGCTCTGACTGACAGAATGCTTGCTCCTGACATTCAGCAGGTTCCACGCCGGGATCATTCCTCCTGGCACAGCATCAGCCTCTTCTGTCCCCCTCCCAGCTGGTGACCTGGCATTTCACTGCTTATAAAAGAGGAGGGCAGTGGGGTGCAGCAGTGCCAGTGATGCTTCCCAAAGAATTTATCTGATTTCTTGCTATAAAAACAGTCCCCAGGTATTTGTCCTGTTTTGTATTCAGGCACCCACACCGCAGAGATGAAGTGTCTCTCCCTTAGTCCTTTTGAGGTTAACTGTGATAGAGGGGGAGAAAGAGTTTGCCCTTCTCCATCACAAGACCCACAGGTTCCATCATCTTAAAAGCAATGCCATTTTTCCCCCAAGATTTCCACATGAGTTTAGTCCCTCTCTCATCTTAACTCCCTCAGCAGGTCAGTGAGGGACCAAGATGCAACTGCTGCTCCTGCTTCATGTCTGGGGCCACAACCCCTCTTAGCCAAATTCAACACCTTCTCCCAGCACATCCTTTCAGCTATTTATAAGCAGTTTAATACTTTAACGTCTCACTAAGCTTCTCAAATTCCCCAGATGCCATGTCACACCTGTAGTGCCACACAAAGATGCTCCAAAGGCCATCTGATTTTCTCACCTCACACCCCAAATGCTCACTTCAAACTCTCAGCTTTCCATATCCTCATTAAACACCTTGGTGGGGTGGAAAGGAGCAGGTCAAAGCCCAGATCCCACAGAATATGGCTATCTAAACAGTTCACCAACTTCCAGGCTCTTCACAACAAACATTCAGCTAAAACATCTCAGACCAAGTGAATAGTTTGGCCATTGCTGTCATAAATTGACTGAAAACCTACCAGAGACCAACTCCTTACTCTTTTATACCTCATCTGACCCCACCGGAGGACAACTAAACATGTATTTGCTTTCTGGTTTGAGCAAGACATTGTAATTACGTATTAGCATCTATTAGAATTTAACCCCAAATGACCCAGTGGGAAAAGCCTTCCCAATCTCGCTCCAACTCCGATATCAATCTCCCTCCAATCTGTTTCTCCGCATCAGTATATAGCTGAAACAAAAATCCAGGCCTGTTACATCCCTTGGAGATTTGGAAAAAACGTATGGAGAAGCCCATGGCATTTGCACTGAGCTCTGCCTTGTCCCCACTGCAAACTCTGAAGATCTACTCACAGGTGGAAAGTTTTTGTCATCTTTATCACTCAAATGTATTGGCGCAAAGGCACGTAAACCACAGCCACATTGTCTCTGCACCAGTGTAAAAAGTAATACATGATGTGGGATGGTGGACAAGCCTGACTTAAAATTTTGTGCCTCCAATTCTTACTCTACTCCCTTATGTTACAGCTTCTTTGATTTCCAGAGCCAATCTACCCTAAATATCAAGGTTATTTGAGTAGGTTTATCTGTTGCAGTCCCATCTCCCAGCAGCAATGCAGATACATCTCATGAGAAACATAAGAACAATATATTGAAAATGCAACAGATTTGGTGTGCATGGAAGCAAGCAACCAGGGATTTATGTCTATCCCTACAAACCATGTAAAATGTGCTGTTCTGACAGCAATTCAAGGGCTCATCAATACCTTGGGCAGCCTTCTGTATATCCCCTTTGTGCGTTAAGTCTTAAAAATGTTTCTACAGATGAACGGTGTCTCCTCACAGCTATGATATCTTTCAGATACCCTCAACAAGAAAAGTCCTCCTTTGGGTAAAGATGCCTGCTATTTTTTTAATATATTTTTTTTTTTTTTTTTTTTTCTAGAACACAGCAATTTCAGCGCAGGAAAGCATCAGTTGGCTAACACACAGCAAGCCAAGAGTTACAGCTGAATGCAGCATTTCACCGGGGCAGGCTGGTGAGGTTGCATCGATGCACAGGCAGCCAGAACAGCGCCCAAAAGGGGCTGCACAAACTACTGATGCATTGCAGATAAAACGTAGAGCAGCCGAGCTGTTTTGGCAGCAAGCCTGTTGGAGTGGAGAGCAGGAATTCTGCCTCTGGGGTGGAAACACATATGTTCTTGCTTCTCCCTTTACCCAACGGGGCCAGTACTATTTTCAACACCAGATTACCTTTAGGAAGTACAGGTGTGTGTAAGTATCCTATAGCTGGTTCACACAGCCCAGACTTGGATATTCAATCCAGCTTTCCTTTTATAATTATGCAAATACTCCATCTTCAGAAGAGATAATCATTTAATTAGGCAATACTCCTACATAATTATAGGAATTGTCCATTTTGCCACTTATACAGCAGCTAATTGTAGACTTCAGGAAACAGCACAGAAGTATCTTTAGCCCTACTGCACACACAGGGAAACCAAGACTAATAAACACTACAGTCTCTTCCACGGTCCCAGGTCGAACAGAGCCCGAGCTTGCTGTCACTGAATTAAGATGCAAAATTTTCTGATACTAGTAGGAAGAAGGCTGTAGGAAACAGGGGATGACTCCCACTAGCTTTTCCACATTGTCCCTGGATCACACTTAGTGTGAAGCCTCTTAAAAAGAAAGGCATAGATTTAGCTTGCCTTGAGATGAAGACACATTCTAGCATCTCTTCAAGCCTTGTTGCTTCCTATTTGTTTTTTTTCTTTTGTTAATCTGAAGAAAAAAAAAAAAAAAAGTGAAACCTCAGTAGTTTTGCAAAGCTTCAGTGTTTTCTGGTGAAAAATTAATTTTCCTTGAACTTGATGTTCCCTAGAGTTCTCCAACAAATGCAGTGAAATTCTGACTCCAGAGCCACACCTAGCAGCGAACTCTGCATTTCACATGTCACACCACGACGTGCTAAAACAAAACTGACAATCTGAAAATAGACACGCTTTTAATTTGCGGATAGAAATGTTTCATTAGAGAGGAAAAAAAAAAACATATTCCTTCCTCACTTCATACTTGCTTCCCTGCCTCATGAAACCAAATGAGAAAGACGCTTACAGTCTGAAGAATCTCTTCCATTTTGTGACACTCGTATGAGCCATTGTTTCATATGATATGCAGGCTCAGATAACGAAAGGCAGTCAACAGCAATCTGGAATTCAACTAACTGGAAAGCCTGGCAAGTTCTGAATTTGGCAGCGTGTGATGGTGCCGAGTTTTTTTGCCTTGTGTTTAAGTCTCATTCTCACAAATTAATTATGAGAGCAGAAGTGTTCAACAGGACTTTTATTCGTTAAAATTCTGAGCTCTGTTTGGCATGCAGAGGACTTGGAGCAATTGACCCATTCTGCTATCATACCCTCACAAGCTCAGCGGTAGCCTCGACTCATTAAAAGCTTCAGGATTCAGCTCCAGCTCCCTCCCCATGCCACCATGAATGCCACGCTCCATGGATTTGATTCTATTTGTATCATGTTCTAACCCAAGTTCACTTTGAAATTTTAAAAATCGCAACGTCAACCTTTCTCTCTGCCTTCTCCGGTAGTCTGTGCAATATTTCATGACAGATTTCTTTATCTACGGTTATAAAAAATTTATTTTTCTGTGAATTCCCTGACACCAGCCCACTTGAGACAAAGCTCTCTTGTGACGTTCGAGCCTAGCGTGAGCACCAGACTGAGATCAGATTTAAAGGAAGAAAAATTAAAAAGCAAAAAAACTGCACATCAGCAAAATGAGTTCTTTGAAACCATTTTCAACTGGCTGAAGATCAGCTTGCTCTAACGGCAATCAATAAAACCCCATCTCCAAATCCTGGCATCCACAGGGTAATAAAATGTTGTAACCAGCAGAGAGCTGTAACAGAACTGTAGAGTCATGCTGCTGCAATACATTAAGTTACATAATAGAGATAGCCCGATCTACCAAAGCTTCTCTTTAGAAACTCTTTTACCCAAAGGTTGTTTCTCTCCTTGGCATGAAAAAAAATTACCTCCTAACTGCACTGGTCTGACAAGCTTCTCTACCTGAGGATATTTTAGTGGTGTAGTCTTCAGATGCTCCTGCTACACCAAGGATGAGAGAGTATCTGCACTCTGTTGCACCAGGCACTGTATAGAAATGAGCTTTCTCAAAAAAAGTAAGGCCTTTTCCACTGCTAAACTGCTGAGAAACAATTATTATTAGAAAGAAAGGACAGGCTAAACAGGCCAGAGAATTACAGACAGGAGGAATGGAAGATTACCGACTCCATTTTCATAGATAATGATCGAGACTAAAGCTCACAGCCACAGGACGACCTTGGCTCTGAAATGCCACTGATCGCAGGAGTCTGATTACCAAAGAGTTTGTACCCCAAAATACGAAGCCATAGGAACCACGATCTCGCTGAAAGCCATGGAAGAGCAACTTCATGCAAATTTTATAAACGTGGATTTAAGTTGCTCAGGATCACAATGGAAGTTTCTAGCAGAGCAGATAATGATGCTTAATTCCGATGTTGCCTGTTTTAGGGATTTGATGTTCTCCAAACATTTGCTTCATAGCCTCCAATCCCTATTCCTGAGAATCTTAGATATCTGGAGGAAAAAAAAGGATTAAAAGTCTAGCCCTCATCAACTCCATATGAAGACTAGAGCCAGTCAACGTGCAGTGCACTTCAGCAAATTTGGCATTTACCCTGTGTAATGAGATGACATGAGGTACTGCTTGGAAATTGGTATTTTACAAAGAGATAGAGAAACAGAAGTGTTCTGCAAAGAGTTAAATCAATTTTCAGAAGGATTTATTAGTTCTGACATGTTTCTGTCCTCTTCTCCATATCTCTGCAGGCTTGTTATCTCTTCCATGACTGCCTTTCAGCCATTTTGTACCATAGCCAAGGACAAGCATATGGCCCACGAGCCAAGTCAGCTGGGGGAGATGCTGTGTGTCACGAGGGTTGTGGGTGCTCAGTTTCCTGCCTGCTCCACGAACATCACCCCCTAAACACTACTAACAGCATTTCCTACCTGCTGAATTTTGTGCCCTGCATACTGGGAACACAATGAAAGGGATGGCAAGAAACTGTGCTGGCAGCAGCTAGGGTACTTCCAGTGCCAGAGCAGTTCTTCAAACAAATCCAGAGTCTGTATTTATTCTCTCGACTACCCAAATTAACCTCCTGCCCCTGGAGATGAATGAGCAGAATGAAGAGTAACACAGCTCCTGACTGCAATCCTGTGCCCAGGGCTCATTTGTGACAAGGAGCAGGTGAAAGAAGGGCAGAGGACAGACACCTTCAGATCTCGTACAATATTTGCTGGCCAGCACAGAAACTCACAGTAAGCGAGACAGCTGCAGTCTATTGTTAGAATTAATCAGTATTAGATTTCCACTCCCCTGCAAGAGCAGAGAAAAAGCTGTGATGACTCTGATGATATGATACACACCCCATTTTTGAGGGCCACACAGGAACAGGTTCACTGGTTATAAGCCATTGAAATACAGCATGGGTTCCTTGGAGGAGATGGCTCTTATTTTGCACCAACTGAACATTTTCCCTAAGGACACACACGGGTTGGGAGCAGCTGTTATTTACCTATGCCTATTAACTTTCCTGGAAATAAGTATTTAAAATATGCATAGTCAATAACAATAGTTCTGGCTTGACTCAGGCTCTTACTTATCAGTGAAGGAGTGGGCTGTGCAGAATAAGAACCAAATTTTTGTGTTAATATATTACTTCCAGCTCCAAAAGATATTTTTTTCCTCCTAAAACTCATCTCCCACCACCTTCTTTTGCCAACAAGACCGTATCAGTTTTAAAAAATATGTTGCTACCTCGTGTCCTTCCAGCTCCTACAGGAAAGGGAAAAAAGGACCTGTGGACGTCTTCCTGCAGAATTCTTCCACCATCATTTTGCACAAGAAAAACAAGCAAGAGTCTTCATTTCTCTTCTAAAAAGAAGCCTCCCCAAGTAGGCAAAATCAAGCAAAGGCAGAAAATTCATCAGGGCCATGAAAACTGCTAACTTACACCATTATCACTCCATCCCTTTGCAAGGTCAGAGGCCGAAGGTTACTCATAACCTTAAAATTACAGGACACCACATGCAAACATAATATATTGATTATTGTTAGAGGTCAATAAAGTTGCCCAAAACCATTTTGCTTAATTCCACCTTCTCAGCCTGACTAATGCCTTAAGGAAAACAGTTCTCCCTGGAAATATTTACGCATGTAGATCTATGATCACATGATAATACATTGTTTTCTTTTTAAGAGACTGAAAGTACATTGTCAATCTTAAAACATGGTGGTTAGACAAACAAATTTCACGTTCCCTCTTCAATACTGCGTACGCAGATGGCTGAAGTCATCCTGCCCATGCAAAGACATATTTGACACCAAGTTCAACGTAATTTTCTCTGGCAGAAAAAATTTCCTGTGCACTAGCAAGAAAATTATTCTAAATGAAATTCCTTAGCCACCCAAAATACAATGCCAAAGGAAAAAGGGAGACCAAATTACAGCACAGCAACTTAAAATATAGGAAATTCAATTTTGCTTCCAAGGCAATAACTACAAGAAATAACCATCCCAATTCTCCTCTCATTTCTGATTTAGACCAAACCCTTCTCACAAAGTATACTCATAAAAAGCCAGCCATAAATATAGTGACAATGATCCTGCAAAATAGCCTATGAAATGTCTATCAATGCAGTGTAAGGTGTGCCCCAAGGAGGCGGAAGTCCTTCAGAACAAAGGAACTACATCAAAGGATCAGAGCTCATTAAAGGAGACCCACCTCTTGCCTGTCATAATCATTTTTCAAAAATGGGCAGACCTGTGGACAATGTGATCCTTCTCACCCACCACACAAAAGGCGTAAGGAACATTCATCGAGTGCTCTCAGATCTCTGTCAAAAAGATATTATTGCCATATTATAATTAGTTCTGCAATTCCCTGGAGCAAAGATGGAATTTCAAATCATTCCAATAACCAACCTAATAAAGCCTTGTCTGGCCCTATTAGGGAATGGCGCGTTTCCTTCAGCATGGCCTCTCTGATTTAACAGCTTCAAATCAGACACTTGACGTTCAGCTCAGCTCACCCGCACCATTGTGCTGAAATGTGATGGGTTCTGATCACATTTAAATTGCTGCAGCCCAGTACAGTGACTCCCAGTTTCCACAGTAGGTGTGAGAAGAATCAACCTTACAAATATAGCTAATGATAAGACTACACAAATTCCACACTAGGGTCTGAGCAAGCTGCTCTGTTTTGCTGTTCATAATGTACAGATAAGAATTTCTGCCACAAAAACCAGGAGGAAAAATTCCTCTAGGAAAACATAGCAGAACCCCATCTTCCTGTTACTATGATCTTTAAGCTTCTGATGACTTCTCAGAGGTAACCTCCACCTTTTTTTTTTTTTTTTTTTTAATGCTATCTGAACTAGCCAACAAGAACATGGAGCTATCAGCCAGATATCCAGCTGCTACCAGTTGGTATTGCTCCATATGTCAGTAGACCAATTAAACCAGTTGCAGATTAGCTCCTAGCGTCAAGACAGCTATTTTGAAAGCACAGAAAGGCCAGAATGACACTGCAAGAAGTGTCAGGTTGAAAGCTTTCTTCCCAACAAAGGAGATGATACACTAACCTGCGAGACATGCCCATATTGGAACTGTCCTCTGCACAAAAGGGATTTGGAGTCACGGATACCATATGCTTACGGGGGCACAGCTGTTCCCTTTCATAGCTTCGCCCTCCTGTGTTGGAGTAACCTGCTCCTGCTCTTCTGACAGACAGGCTCCCAACAGCCACGCGTGCAGGCAGGCAGCCAGCTTGAGATGGCAGGTAGATACCTTTGCAATACTGTAAAAATACCTCTTGCTGAATCAAACAGCACACAGAGCTAAAGCATTGCCATCTTGGCTGATTTATACACATTACATGACCTAGGACCTTCTAATTTTGACGTTCCTATTTCAGACGCCTTTGAAAAAGTCAAGAGGTTAATGAAAATATATCTGTAATGGCTGATGACCTCTCTCCCTTACCACCTGCTCCATAAAATTGCATGACAAGCTATCTAGAGACAAGCTATCTAGAGGTAAGGAAGATGAGATGGCAGCTGCCTGTAGAGAAGCCCTGGAAATGCTTCTCCTTGCTCTGATCTGACTTTGAGTCAAGCAGCTCTGCTTGGAAGAAGTCCTCTGCTTGGCAGAGACCAGTGAGTCAGAAGCGTAGGCTGTGCTGCGTTAGCAAAACTGCTCTGAGCAGAATAACAATGGGCTTTCTCTCGTCTTCCTTCCTGTACCTAATTACAGCACCAAAGCAAAACCCGCGGCGCCTGCATCGCCGCCCTTCTCCAGGTACCCCTCAGGCCAGACACCTGCTCAACACTGTTCTGCAGAAGACGTCTCCCGCAGAATTATTTCATTACTTTTTCAGACAACTGATACATGTCCCTTCAGGACCAGAATGCTCCTAACAAGTGAATGTCTCAAAAACCCCTCCAGGGGTAAGCTGTAGCAGTACGAGTAAATAAACTCAGCAGGCAGGGAGAGAAGTAGCGCCTTGTACCACAGTGTCCCCAAGAACATCATCGAGCTGCAGTTCACAAAACCCAAGAAAAGAGCATGCACTTACATTCCAGCTGCAGACAGGCTGTGGGAAGGCTGGAAGAGCATTTTAGTGTTTTCCTCCATTTTGCGTTCCTGTATCCAGTCCACTTGCGAGTCAGCACTTTTTCAGTAGCACCTGCAGGCGTGGAGTGCTCTGAAGGTACTGGAGAACAAATAGAAACTCGGTGAGGTTGAATCCTTGGAGGGAGAAGAGCTTACTCTTCTATTTCCAGCAACAAGTAATGTAATCAAAGTAATTACATCTAAGCAGTAAGGATAGGTGCTGCTATCCATCTTTAAGTCTTCTCTGTCCACCCCCCTCACACAGAGAAACACTCAGAGGAAAAAGCCAGTTCTGACCTGAGGTATGACTAAAAGGCAGGCAGGTCAAAAAAAAAAATAAAAATGAGATCAGTACTACTCCCCTGTCTTATTTCCTTGTTCCATAGATTAAGGGGCAATTAAAGCCTTAACAATGCTCTTTATTATTCCCAGGTGGATAGGAGGGGGTTGCTGAAACACTGGACCCTAATGCAGGTGAGTTAATTTATGGCAACTGGGGCTCTGGCCTCAGTTTGGGTGTTTCTAAAACACTGAAAACACACAATCCGGTTGCATTATAACTTATCTTCAAAATTACAAACACATTTACCCACAAAATAAAAGCAATCCAGGGAGATCAATCAGCAGAATATATATATTATATATATATAGGCGAAATAATATCTTTGAATAAATTATCTACCTGTATCTTAAATACAATGTTTGTCTATCTATCTGATTATTTAAAAGCATGGTGTATTTTGTAAGCTAGTCAAAAGTAATTTTTGACAGCTCTAGTAATGAATGCCTTCCAAAGGGAGGAATGTCTTACCAGTTAAAAAGAGAGCAGCATTGCCAGGGTGGACAACAGAGCCCAGGGGTCTGGTGAAGAGAGGCTCTCCCCTGCTATTACCTTGCCTGGGATTATACCCAAGACGATGCTATTTTATTACAGAAAACAAAAGCGCTGGACTCCAAGAGTAGGCAAGGAGGAAAAGGAGCAGGGAATGAAGGAGTGATGTTGAGTGTAGGAAAAAGGTGGGGGTGGAGGGTTCTCAGCGGTGAGACTGCATCAACCCCTCTTCTCATATCTTGCCTTTCTCTTTGTTCACCTTTTTCCATCTGGCATTAGTTGAGATCTCTAGGAAAGTCTGTTATGTGATTATTGGATTGCAAAACTCTTTGGACAAGCACATTGCAGCTGAGCTGCTCAGTTTAATGCCCATGTCATTTTCAAAAACAAATTTAAAAGCACATTAATCCTCTCGTATCATGGATTTTTTGTGAACTGCCAGATCCAATACCTTGTTTACATGAGGTATGTGCTAATTTATCCCAGATAAGAACAAACCCATCAAATTTAGTAGGTGGTGGAATGTGTATCAATCTGTTTTATTTCTGTTATTAAAAAACTCTTCAGCATTTCACGATCAACAGGAATTGGACCACTATCTCTTTATTTTCTCATATTTTTAGCACCAACACTGGGCATACAAATGAAGGCCTCTCTAAAATATTTATTTCTAATATGAATTTTACCTAATGGTCTTAAAAACGACAGCAATTACATCCACAGCTGCAGTGGATTTTTGAACCGTGAGAGTGGGGTGGCTCATCTCATTTTAGCTCTTCTCCCAGCTCTCAGGCACTGCGGGTTCTATCCCATCTCCAGCTGAAAATTGAAATAAGCCCTGAATCTCCTCCCATTGCTTCTTAGAATGCTTAAATTGAACATTAGTGCTGGCAGAGTTCTTTGCCATTGTGGTGTCTGATGGGGTTCAAGTCTTTAAAAGAAATCTGGCCCCAGAAAAGAAGGTTTGCAAACAGATTCATCTCCTTATGGATGATACAACTCTTACTGAAGCATTCAACACTTTGGTGAGACCAAGACCTGGCCCGTGGTGGAGAAGTTAACAAATCCCTGCTGTGGGTAAGTGGAGCATCTGTCACAAGACCTGGAGATGTTCCCCTTCCTGTGGCATTCTCCTGTGCCTGTATGTTTTTATTAGACTCTATATTTAGTCTCTGGCTGTTGCACACCTGACTTGGTCAGACATTTATAGACACTCTTACAAAGGTAATCCAGGAGAGAAGAAGAAAAACAAACAAACAAAACAGGAAGATGTTAAAGAAAAAAGAAAAATGGTTCAATTTAATGGCAATCTTCAAATCCTTCAATTGCACTCGGAATAAAAGGTAGAGAAAGCAGAAACAAGTAAGATAAATGCTGGGGATAGATACCACCCAGTCTTTCATAACAAAACGCTGCAGTAAAAGTATAACATTGGGAAATAATTTGCCCTAAGGTTGAAATATTTCAGCTGCTTTCGATCAGCAATTGCATTTAGGTGGGTGAGGTTTTATGGCTCTAATAAGAAAGTCTAGGTTTCAGGGACTGCTGTGCACTGGAAACTTACATTACCTTTTTATAAAGAAGATAAAAATTATTAAAATCTTTACACCAATTTCTACACAGAAAAAAATGCCTTTCAATAGCTGCGTTTTAAAATGGCCTGTTTATGGGATTATGATATAATTTATGTTTTGGTTATTCTTTCAGGTTAGGCATAACAAAAGCATCTTCAAGCCTTTTAACGCAATCTAAAATCACATTTTTCTAGATCTCTGTTCTGTGTTTCCATGCCTTTTATCCTCATAGTCCCTCATACAGCTCTGGGACCCCCCAGTCAGATCAGGATCCCACTAACAGACTCAATTGTGCGCAATGTAAGCATCCAATTCCACGTGATTAGATAAGCAGCATGCAGAAAAGAGGATGATAGCATCTGTCAGATGAAGATGCTCCTGTACTACAGTGATTTTGGGTAGCGTGTAGGGATTTCTTAGAAAAGTCATTCATATAAATCTGTATAACACCACTGACTTCAGAGAACCCAATTCTGAAAAGAAGGGGAAAAAAAAAAAAAGTAGATTTCCAAACTGGTATGATGCTGATTTCAGTGCTGCTGGATTTCCAACAGCTGCATGTAGCATAAATCAGTGTACCTCAGCAGAGCTTCCCTAATCTGAGCAGCAGTCTCTCAATGCCCAGCTTCTTTCCTCAGAGTGTAAGTGTTCAAACCAGGTATTAGGACACAGGAGTTACCATCTGTAAGGACAAGGGAAAAAGAGAGTTATCAGTCATTTCTCATATCACTTTTGCAGGCATTAATAACGCTAACAGGGTTGATGGCTTTCTGCCTGTCCACTAGCAGCTAAGTGGAAAACTATCAAAGTAAAATCTAGGTCAAAACCAACTTTTATGTACATCTTTTCTTTAAGACTGTTTGAACAGTACATAGAGGTATGCTCCATTATCTGGGGAACTGTATCTGTGAAAAATATAGTCCTTGGAATCTCTGGAATATCAGCTTTTCTTCTTTATACAATGAGGACGCCTGATTCTTCTCACTTTCTTTTTTTTGTTGTTGTTGTTAAAAGGATGCCAGTTTTCATTAAGCCTACACAAGTTGGGACAGTATCAGCTTGCAGTAAAAATGGCTGAGTGTTTGAAATTCTAGTAGTTTCTTAAGAACAATTCAACTGCAGCACAAATGCCATTCAGTCTTTCAAGTGTTGAGTAATGCTGGGTGTTTTATCTGACTTCAATGGATATGCAGTCACTGGAAGAATAAAGAGCCAGAATACGTATTTCTGCCTCAGCTGGACTTTGAACACTTCAAGTGGTTTTCAATCATTTTTGTCTCAGCAGCAATTACGTTTCCAGATCCAGTAGAAATTATTTGGCAGATATCTGGCATATTAGCACAGTTATGCATTTAATATCCACACACCAAAACTCTGCATGGGGAGGGAGGGCGATGGGATTTCTAGCACTAAATCTTCCAGATTCACAGAACTAAAAAAGTCTTAGGATGGACTCCACTACTGAGCAAAAGAAAAAAAAATTAAAAAATTATTCTGTCCAAAAGTGATACATTGTCAAGTTGTATTCCTTTTAAAATTTCAGGCTCACAGTTACTCACATTATCATTAGTGTCTATAATACATGTTTTCATTGTAGTTATTCTCGACTGATGTTGATATCTTTTTTTTCTGGCCAATTTTTAGTCATCCTCTTCTCTGTACTTTCAAAAGATATATTTTGCTGCAAAGACAAAAAAGCAAGATTTATTTCCACACAGACCATTGATTTTCCCTACAGCACTCCACGGCACCCACAAAAAAGTATTCATCATTATTAGTATGCTGTAACAGCTTCAAAACATTTAGTTAATAGGGTATTTAGGACCAGCATTGGCAAATGCTGCAGTGGCTTTGCAAAAAGCGGTATATGGTGGTATATATTAAGCTATAGTGGTATATATTAAGTGATATATATTAAGCTCATTTGGCTAGTACAGCATCCCTGACCACTGACACTGTACTCAAGTCCCTGAGCTCTGGATCTGTCCCTTGGGTCATCTATAAGCATATGACTTAAACAGGCATGAATTATGTACAGCTCCACTGAAACATACGGTATTAGACCCTCAGGCAGTAAAAAATTGTTATACCCCAGGGTAAGGAAGAAGCAATGGATGTTTTCCACAGGTGAAAATCTGTGAAACCCAAATGCCTCCCATGGCCACTGCCATCTTGCTGAAGCAAATGCTCAGACTTCAAGCTCCAGCTGAAAGCACAGCTTAATCCTGCTTGTTTAAAACCTGCGACTGTCTGGTTTCTGCCTTCATCCTCCTTTTCTGCCACTCTGTATGCACGCTGCTGATTCTTACCCTGTTATGTTACTTTATATTCAGTCTTGCCATTCCCTACCTCAGTAAATTTCTGCAAATCAAATTCTGCTTTCACAACCAGGTCTATATTTAGCAATAGACCCAGAGTTGTTTTTCATCTTGTGGTTCAAAAGGTTTATTTTTCCTTCCTGTAAATCGTAGCCTGAGCCTGAAGATTTATCAGGCCTGAGTCACCCATAACACACTTATTACATTGCTGTGCTCTCTGCAAAGACACTCAGAATAAAAGTGGTCCAGCTTATGCATAGCTGTGGTGATAGCTCTTCAAGCAGCAGAATATTCATGTCCCAGTCAGCATCCACTGGAAAACAATTGTGAAATTACTTCTCACTTCACAGAGACATAAAATTGGGTCCTTCACTAATGTTGCCTATTTAGTACTTTTTTTTTTCCTTCTTAATTTTACCTGATAAAATAATAGCCTTTGTTGTTAATCTCTTATTGCTGAGGATGGAAAAGCTCATGAATTAGCATTTTTGGCATTTCTTGAGAGTTATTTCCCAGAAGCACCATTTGCTTCTATCACATTAAATAACTTTTTTCTTGCCCCTCAGTATTCCTTTCCAGGGCTTTTATTTCCCCTGTATCAGACAGATCAATCTCTTAGCAGCTAGTGTCTGGTTATAGGAAAATCTGATATTGAAAGCTTTGAAGTGACCTGTAAAAAGCACTGTGTACTTTCTCTTGTTTCTTGCTGACCAGCACTCGACCTTCTAATCCAGACAATAGCTCCATGCTGGTGCTTTCCTACTGCAAACACTCCAAGTCAGTTTGCACCCCTACTTACATCATAGTTGACCACCGTAGCTGGTGGTCAAGGGTGTGATTTTTAAGCATGGAGTATTAACCAGAAGTTCAGCTACGCTGGGACAGCACAAAACACTAGTAAACTGTGTCTTTACACAGCCACTGATTGCTTTTGGGGAGGGCAATAATCATAGCTACACTAAATTGAGGTTGATGTCCCCTGATTGCTTTGCTCTTTGATGGTTGTTCCACTGACCTACCCAGTTCCCTTTCCTGCTCTTCCAGAAACTGCTTCTTTCACAAAACAAATAGATGGCTTCAGTGTGACAAGGTTTATCATTTAAAAAGCTCATTTCATTGCTTCTTTGATTGAGAATAAGGTTGCATTTCTATTACCCCTTCTATCTGTCAAAGGCCATTAGCTAGAAATCTCATCATAATTCCTTGCATAGTCCAAGTAAATGAATTTCTTTTCATGGTTCTGCAGCCTGAACAATTTTATTGTAGCTATGCAAGACAAAGAAAAACCATTTTTGATAATAGATCTTTCCTTCTTCACTACAAGGGAATGCAATTCGGCCACGTCCCTTCCCTTTGTCTCCCAAACAATCCCTGTTTGCACATACCAGGTTTATTTTGCAGCCAGGGCTTTGTGCAGACCTCTTCTGGGCTTTGCTGAGATTGGAGAGTTAGCAGGGACCTGACACCAAACAGAAGGATCCACTCAGGCTGAGATCTGAGTAAGCCACCAACTCTTCCACAGGTGTCTGGGCCTCTATGGGCCTACCTATACAGGCCTCTGTGGTCCCATGGGCCTACCCTGGTCCTCACAACCTAGGGGACCTGTGAATGCCCCCAAATTCTCCAGAATTAGAGGTTTTAGGTTGCCAGCTCTAGCTTTGCACATGAAATTCAGAACACTGCTCCTGAAGATTTTATTTAACCAAGAAGCACATTGAACAGGCCTTGGTTGATTGCTAAGGAAGAATCATGCAGGCAGAGAACTACTGGGCTCCATAAATGTCACTTAATTCCCCAAATGTTCAAGCTCATTTTTGAGATAGAAGTTAAGCTTTTAAGCCACTGAGAAAAAAATTACAAGCAACACCAAATCCTCACCTGATAGCAAATGAAGACAGGAAGTAGTATTGATTTTTCATTATTTTTTTAAAAATAGCTTAATAGAGACTTGGCTTCAAAGACTTCACCCCTACACTTGCTACATTATCTATTTTGCTGCAGTTCTGTTGAGCACTATCAGCCCAGTCACTTTAAATCAGATCTCCAGACTGAAGCTTTCCACAAGCTTAACTTGGAAGCCAAGGGGATCTTGAACCCTAAACCCAAAGAGCACAAGCCCATGGCTGCTTCCACATTATTCAGTGACAATGCCAGTGCCTGGCATCACTTGCTGCACACATGGCTTGTCAAAGAACACTTGTCAGACACAATAAAAAACATTTCCAGCTTTGAGAATCTGTGTGCATTGTACACTCGAGAGGTACCTTGGACGTCAGGTTGTTACATTTGATTACAGCACGCAAGTAAACATGTAATGAAGCAAGATGAGAGAATTTGGCTCTGTTGAAGTGGTTAAGATGAGAAAGCAGAAAGATTGTTCTTGCTGTGTTCTTAACAGATGTGCCGTCATCTATGTATTTCTTTGGTAGCTGAAGCTCAGTGGAGGATGAAATGCAGGACACAGAAGCGCTTTCACTTGAAGTCTCCCCAGTAAATCTTATCCCTTTGTTCTTGCATTAGATGGGTGGGAGAATCTGAAATAAAGGATTGGTTATTGAAAGCTGTGGAGCTTTTAGTAAGACTTAAGACATCGGGATCTGGTAACAAAGAGTTTTTGCAATTCACACATTTTGCAGAATTTTGCCTGCCAAGTGCCAGATCACATCAGAGAGCCTGGTTTTGCATAACAGACTGAGAACAGGCACCAGACTTTAGGAAGGGTTTTTCTAGTAGTGAGAGCCTTCTGAGGATGTCATTAAGAGATGAATTTCATACATTATAGTTTCTCCTCAAGAAAAACCTGCATAAGTATTAAAAATGCCACATCCAAGGCCAGTCCTGTTCCAGTTTACTTTCCATCTGAGGGCTTTCAGAGGCTCATCGTTTCTGCGTGTGCTTTTATGAAAGTATTTGCAGTTACCTGCTGCTCAGACAGATTGTGTTGGCCTTTGGTGCTATTGCTGCCAAATTGAGAGGCTGTCTAGAGAGGCCACAAAACAAATGACAGCCTGTTACAGATAAGGACCACACCAAACCCCAGGTCCCTATAGAGAAGCTTAAGCAAACCACTCCCCTATATGATTTAAATCACAACCAAGTTCACACAGCCCCTGATTAGACTGACAGCTAGCAGGAATTAAAGGAAGAAATCAAATAGAGTAGCTTAGAACCTTAGAACTCTCTAGTTTTCATTGCCATCTCCAGAAGTCATAATAATGTCCATAGAAGTATCTGTCAGTCCTGCTTTATCTAAACAGCTCATGTTCAACTCCACATTGACTTGCTGACATCTCTGGGTGACAGCATCACAAAGTCCCTTGAACACTTCCTGCCTGGCATTTTCTAGCAGGTTCATTAATTAGCAAGGGGAAAGGTTATTTGCTCTGCCAGGTTTATTTCTGTTTTGTTATTGACATGCTATCTGTTTGCCATGGTGAAGCCTCTTACAGAACTGCAATTAAAATACATGAGTTAACTTACCCTTTTCTCTTGTTTCCTTGTGGAATTATCCCACTGTCTAGTGTTTTCCTGCTGCTTAGACATGCCAATCACACTGTTCCTGCAAAACAAGATATCAAGTCCATCCAGAAACAAAAACCCCATATTGCGATCTGGCAGCATGGATTTATTCCATCAAATACTTATTTCTATGTCAACAC
The DNA here is from genome assembly GCA_011076525.1 of Nettapus auritus. Lineage (NCBI taxonomy): Eukaryota > Metazoa > Chordata > Aves > Anseriformes > Anatidae > Nettapus > Nettapus auritus. The sequence goes on along the minus strand of CM021786.1, from coordinate 2,888,563 downwards.
TCAAGCCCACGTGGGATCCTGCTTCAGTCTGGGTCATCCAGGGCAGCTTGACCACATTTGAAATTTCTGATGGACAAGATTAAGCTTTTCACTAGAAAACTGAGTGCCATAATGTGTAAGGAAGCACGAAGCAGTCACTAAATTGTGACACTGGAGTGTCTGGGACTTTGAGAACCCCACCTGTACCTTAGCACCTGCACCTTACCTTAAAGAGCTTCATATTCTAGTTGCATGTCATAGTCAGAAATACACTGCAGCTCAAACTAATTAAATTATTAAAGATAACACAGTTCATTAATTGATCTGTCTTCAGTGCTAACAGGTTTCTACCAAAAGAACAGACATTGCTAGGTCTCATGCAGATATCAGGGACTACGCATCTCCTGAAATTATTCAGAAATAAGTATTTCATGCTCCAAGACTCCAGAATTCTCAAAACAGTGCAGACCTTCCTATCTGACAAGGAGAAAAGCTGCCATACCACAAATAACCTTTGAAAATAGTTCAATATCACATTACTGGGGATTTGCTCCTTTGAACTGCATTTGACCTCTTTGCAAGTAGAGCACAGAAAAAGATAATTAAGCCACTTAACAGCATCCAGACACACAGTGCTACTTGAGATAAACATCACAACAGAATGAATGCCTCACTTACCTAATAAGCAAAGAAACAGTCATAGCTCAAGCCTTATCCTAGTCATAGCTCAAGCCTTATCCTTTAGACTGCTGACTGAAGAGCTTCTGTTACTCTACATATCATTAATTTAAGTATATAAAGGACTTTCCTGGGGGAAGGAGCATTTGTTTGCTAAGAAGTATCAGAAACAGCCAGAAGAGATCAATTTTACACTTCAAGGTCTATAAATGAATTAAAGAAATCCTTCCTGAAGGCCATGTCAAATAAAGACATCAACCGTATGTCAGCTGAAGCAAGCTATGAGCTAAAAATGCTCTGCTTCATGCATGGGTATGTTTACTTCATTGTTCAGCTCTTACTGCAGGTGCCAAATTTTACATGAACTTTCTTTCACTAGAAGAAAAACAGGACTGCTATTTCATTCACTGTTTTGAATAATATTGCAGCAATGTATATATTTTTTTATTGGCTAATGAATGGTTGAGCCTGTCAAGTAGTGAGTGAGAAAAAAATTCCCCTTGATACTCACATTTTGAGCAATGTGCCTCAAGTCACATCACTAAATCTACATCTGATGCCCAAGATAAAGGATGATCAGTGCCCAGACATACAAAACACCCACATCTGGATGAAGGATCAGACCTATAGAAGATCATCTCCACTGTACTTTTTACCAAAGGAGGGGAGAAGCAGGGAAAGGAAACACTTTTTCACCACTGCACAGTCAGAGCATGGTCAGAGTCTGAAGGGCACTTTGGAGAGTTCCTGACTGTAGAGCCCAACTGAAGCCAGTGAATCCCATTAGAGGTTAAATATATGTATAAGGCCACCTACTATACTTTCTATTACCCAGTATGATATTGACAGCTATTTAGCATTCTTGTGATCCAGCAGAGCATGAAAAAAGCATCTTGGCAAAACGCCTTGCCAGTGCACCTCAGAGACCAAATGGAGTTCCAGCTTGAAAAGCAAATTCAGTTGGGTATAAAACTTTGTTAGACAGATTGAGGAACTCATCTGAGAGTAAGGATTAGCACCCATACATAAATATTTTGCATATGGCAAGTCAGAGCAAGCTGAGAAAAACAACTCCTCCATCCTTTGCATCAGTATGATCAGAAAAAATATGATGGATGGTCCAGAAGGAAAAACATCATTTATCAGCTTGCTTCAAGCCTCAGATTTTTTTTTTTTTTTTTTTTTTTTTTTTTTTTCTTAGCTACTAATTCTTCCTGACAATAAGCTTTTGATCAAGTGCTTAGACAACAGAAAGCCCTAATTTGCAGTGCCAGCAGTAAAGCTGTCTGTTCTGGAGGGCCAACATCCCCAAGCACTGCATGATATCCTTGCTGAGAAGGGCTGGGTTGCCAAATCCCCCTAGCTTGCCTTGCCGAAGGGCCATAACCATCAGTTGTGATCACGGTTGTGGCTTTTACTTTGAACTACTGTTAAACATGTTTAAAAACTGAAGTTGCTGCAAGTTATCTTTGCAAGCTCTCAGCTTCCAGAAAAAAAAGATCTCCTCCTCCCCTCCCAAACTTGAAACAGACTTATGAAACAAAATTCTGTCAATTACCTTAAACTGATGAAATAAAATAAGTCTCTGGATAGAGACATTGCTTGTGTGCCAGGCATCTGTTTAGAGACGTTTGTTTGTAGCAGGACCCATTTATGATTAAGCTCCCACTGTGAATAACCACCCCTTATCTCCCCTAGCTAGTTTCTAATATCTCTAGGATATTGAGCAGGAAGCCATGCCAAGCATTTCTGCAAAGAGTTATTGTAAGAAGGTTCAGAACAGGTAAGAAGAAAGCATTATCTGATAAATGAAAGTGATTTTATTCACCATTCAGGATGCCTCACGTCATCTTAACAGCTGCTCTTTTGGGGCAGTAGCAAGACAGAATGCTAGGAAAGTGGGATTCCTTCTAAAATCCAGTGACTTTATGCTCACACAGACCTTGCCACATCCCTCCTCCTTCACTGAAGCCTGCTGTGACTTACATTAGCACATTTTCAGAGGCTTGCAGCTCCCACCATTGGGGCACAGCAAGCCTCCATCTGCAGCCTGAGAGCCCACAGTCATACAAAGGAGTTAAGCCAACCTCCTCTACAAGCTGCACCATGCACACATGGAAGTCACTGTCTGTCAGCCAAAAGGGCAGTAGCTCGTTAAAATATGCTAACGAGATCTTCTTACTTCACCTTTCATCTAGGAAGGAAGTTGCTTCTGTTTTCTCAGTGTCACTTAGAGGCAGCCACTCCTGCTTTGGCAAGCATTTGATTGATTGTTGTATCATTCTTGCACCATCTTCTCATTTCTTAATGTTTGATTTCTGTCTTTGAAAAGGGAGAAAAGGCCAAGTTAAAACAGACAGCAAGCATTTCCCTGGTGACCTGGGGGAGAAAGCTTAATTAACACTCAGAAATCCCCAGCATCTCAGAACTGCTCAGCACTTGTGGATAGGCTGCTGCTCCCAGCTGCCTTAAATACAGGCTTGTGAACTGTTACAGCTTCAAGTGCTATTAATGTGTTTGTTAATAACAGCATCCTCATCTCCCTTGTAACCAAGCTGCCACTGCAAGCACATTTACTAGGGCGGGTGCAAGTAAATCAAAAGTCTTGGGCCAGGAATGCCAAGTAAAGGCAGAAGTCTCAGGGTCCTGCTGTAAGGTGGTCTTGATCAATTCTGGGGGCCTCTAAAAAGCCCATAGCTGGGATGTGAATTATTCTGAGATCATTATTCACTGTAAATTATTCCAAAACCATAAGCCCATGCTTTGTTATCCCCTACCCTATCACTACAGAAACAATCAGAGCCCACCATTAGCCACTACCTGGGTACAGCAGACACAGCTGCTGCTTGTTTCTGAGCATTTGCCCTAGAAAATAACCCACAAGGTTACAAATCTCACCAAGCTAGACATTAGGCAAAACATTAAAAGCTAGACTTCAAAAATTACACTATAAAATCTCAGTTTGAGATTGCCCAGGGACACTAGCTCACCCAGGCACCCCAAAGCATACAAAAAGCTCCTTCCTTGCCACCAGAGCCCTCAGGGAAGCTCCATAATTAGCTGCTTCCCAAATTACACAGCACTGCCTAAAAATTCAGGATGCTTTAAGGTACAACATCTATTATGACATCTATTCTCAGCTGCAAACAGAGAATCACCTTGGAAAAACCTGACCACGCTTACTAGTTACATAGCATCCTTTATATACATAAAATACATATATTAAAATAAATAAATAAATACATAAATAAACACACACAAAGCTCCTTAGACCACAGAACTCAATGGGTTCAATTAAATACCCACCAGCAAAGTGGGGATGAGTGAGATTGGCCAGGAGGAAGGCACTGGCCAGGTAGGATTGGGCAAAAATAAATGCAGTTGGTAACACAGGATAGGTTAGAAATACCTGCCCCTGCTGTTAAAAATTAGTGGTGTTCAGTTGAAGAAGGAATTGCAGTTTTTATCCTGAAAAGATCATGGAAAGTAAACCATAAAAAATATCAAGCACTTTATATGAGCTCTTCTACATTGCTTTAAGATGCAAATGTCCTTGATGCTGCCTAGTTAGAGTCACAATTTGAATTTTGTTGCTGAAGCAGGTTTATTTTCAAGGTCAGAAGATCATTTGTTATCTGAACCTTCTCAAAAGTGAGCTTTGTTCCCTTCTCTGCCTCTAATCATTTTGTTATAAGCTTTCACGGTTCAGTCAAAATGAATTGTATTTTAAGCCAGACCAAACAAGAGAGGGGATAGAAAAAGTTACACTGGGGAAGTGGCATTCATACAAATAAATAAAGAGTGGAGACTGAAGCTGACTCTGTTTTATTTCCTTTTGATTAGTTTAGAAAACAAAATATATGGAGATACACGAAGCAATGCAGGCTTTGTAAATCTCTTTTCATTTCGGTGGTGTACTACAGTGTGTCACGTTTTCCTTTATAATACTGCTTTCTCATGGAATTATAACTTAGATAAAACAAACAAATCCACCAGAACCAAAAGCCAAATCTTGGCAGTAAAGATCAGGCTAATATTAAAATAAAGGATTTGGGCTCTCTGGATATAAAGCAGGACAGACAGCATAGGAGCAAATGTGTCTTTATCTTCATTTGCATTTCCACAGTCCTGACACTAAATGTTTGCATTTTCCAGCTAATGAATATGGTTGTACAGAGTTCATTCACCATGGAAGAGACATCCAAGGCTTCCCCATAGAATTAGGAAGAAGCTGAGTATTTAAAGACACTAAAATGTAACAGAAAGTCACCCAGAATAATAAATTAAGTACAAGGGTCACTTAAGACTTTCTGGCAAACTTTGTGTTACTGTTCATAGGGTCGCAGATATGGCCTTGTACTGACCCAGGAGTACATTAAAAGCCCACCAGGGAGTGGATTTGGGCTATTTTGGGGGGTGGCAGCTGAGGAAGTGCATCTACAGACCCAGCCCCAAACTCCCAGCATCTCTTCTGCTTTTCACGTCCTGTTCATTTTAGCACCAGAAACTGGTTATGAGCCTCACCCCCTTTTCAGTGGTGATTTTGCTATGGCCCCAAATTGTGAGAGATGAATGCATTTCTTAGAAAGTCCCTGGGTTCACATTCCAGCTTTCCAGTTGAATTTGTGTGGGCTGAAATCGGTCTCCTCGTATTATACTAATTTCCTTCTTTCTGGTCTTTCTCCATCTGTGACTTGCAGATTTGTCCATCATAAAAATGGCAGTGGGGCAAAGAATGGTATTAATAGAAGCAAATGATTTTACAAGCTTCAAAAAGTGCTGTAAATTTAACCCGTAGAGCTAAATTTCCATAGCAGTTAGAGCACGGTTACAGCTGGGAAAGCGGCTGTAGAAATGAACCCTTTTCCCTCGATAGGTTTGCTCACAGAGGATGAAATTGATGCTCCCAGACCAGCACCTCTCAACACAGGGCTTGCGTGAGTTTTATAATGCCCAGTCCTTAACCTGAAGCTTGTCAGGGACTCACTCTTTCGGCTCATGATCGCCCACTGGTTGTTACTGGGCTCACTGGGTTGTGCTGGGGACTCTGCAAGCAAATACCAGCTTCTGGCCAAACTCATCACCTGGGTTTTATTACGCTGCAGTGCCTTGTGCTAAAACAGAGTAATTTACTTCTCTTTTCTGCTTTAATCCCCCAGGTTGCCTTCAGGAAAAGGCCTGCTGTGGGCAGTTACATCCCCTAAATGCAACCTGCGATGCCAGCAGACTCAGGGAAAGGCCACATGGAAATTAGGTGGCAGCGTGGGTCAGCATATGGATCATTGTAGCATAACTCAGGGATGATTCTGCAGACGCTTTAGCAAGAAATAACAGCTTGAAGTTTTTTCCCCTGAGCAGGATCAAGACTTCAGGGTCTAACCCTTGATGCTTCAACTTACATCTCAATTTCCAGAACGTATTGAGTGTACCAAAATACTTCCAGATGCTTTTTGTTTGTCTCCTGACTTCAACACGTCAGACGAGGCATGAGTAAATTGCCAAAACATCTTGCAGATTGAACGCTGCAACAGTTTTACCTCCAACTTCATTTCAAGAAGACAATAAATACTCTCCTATTCCCATCAAGGCTCCATTGAAAAGCAAGGCTGATGCTCCTTTAATCACTAGTGCGATGGTTGGGCGTTGTGAGAGCCAACATTTCTCTCTCTTATAATCACTGAAACATCAGGGGACAAATGACTAATTGAGAGGTTTACCAAATAGTGGAAACCACTAAGTGGCTGTCAGTCAATTAAAACTTTAATTCCGTCTGAAAGTCACATTGTTAACGAAGCTGATTTTTAGCAGCAAAGGATTCGAACTGAGGGATTAACAAATAGATATCCAGGAGGAGGCCGATGGGGTGAGGGGTCTGGTGAGGAAATCACAGCCTCCTTCTTCCCAACCTCGGCTTCCAGCACTGCTGACGGGAACTTTTGCAGCTCTTGATCGCAAAATGTCTTACAAATATGATTGAGTGCTGGCAAAGAGAACAGCTGATGCACAAGGAGGTGATGTGCTTCCCCAAGGTCACATAATAAGCTGGAAACAAAGCAGACGATGCCCAGGCAGCAGCAGCAGATGCCAAGCGCCGTTAGGACTTTTCATTACTTCAGGACAGGCGCTGAATTACCCCGGCTACCTGCACTGAATATCTGATTTCTTTTCTCTTGCATAACAAGCAGAATACATACAACCATGCAGGGGTTCTGGGATGTTGCAGGGAGAGGTCTTCCATTTGGTTTGCAGTGGATCCTTGTGTAATTTTTGTCAATTCTGGTGAAATTGCTATCTATGAGCTCAGGTCGCCTTGATGATATTTGCTCTTTGCCCCTCATATTAGTTATTCTGAAGGATTCTCTATTGATCATGAGTCCAATGCAGAACCACAAATGTTCCCAGTTTGTGCAACTCCAGTTTGGATACTGGGGGATCAGACAACAATGGGAGATGACTGGGAAACCTGTGCTGCCTCTGGCAACATCCCCTCCGGTGTCATCCACTGCCCGCAGCGCAGGGGAGCCTGGTTCCTCCCTAATCTGCTCCTTCTCTGGCCACACAAAGAAAAAAAGCAGGGCAATAAGCTGCAGTTTGACCTTCAAGATCTTCCCATGGCTGGGAGCGAGGTAAACAATTTCTTGACTGCACGTCAGTCTTCTGCTTTAGATTGCCCAAGCAAGGTACTCCTGGACTAAGCAATTCTTTTCGGTAGAGTTCAAGGTGCCTCTGACCCAGCCTTTGTACTTAGAAAGTCAGAGAGATTTTTTGCACACGAAAGAAAAGCAAGGAACATAAAACCTGGCACAAACCCTTTCTAATCTCCCTTATTATACCAGCCAGAATTCATTGCTGGTAGGAAAGAGACCGGCAAGAGGCTCCTCTCTGCTGGTGGCCTGAACCCCCGAGCTGCAGGCAAGAGGGTTTGGGGCATTTTCTGTGTGTGTCTGTGGGGGATACAGAGCAGCAGACGCAGGCTCCAAAGCTCAGACCATATATCTTCATGCTGGGTAGGAACTTACATTCGCTGCACTTACACTCACTTGCTGTTGCTGACTGTAATCTAACATCTTCCGCAACCAAAGTCAAAATCGGGCTGCACATTTTCCAAACACATTTATTTTCTCATGCTTTTTATGCTCCTCATGCTGAAGACTGAATCCAACTTGCATTAATATTTATGAAAAAAAATCTCTCACTGGTGTCAGAAGTACCTGGGCCAGGCACGGGCTTTCTTGACAGAACAGGTTTGCATTTTTGTATTATCCTTTGCAAATATGTGACCTAAATAATATGAAATATATTATAGTGTTTAGGCCACATTATACACTGAGAGAAATATAAGATTCTTCCATGCAGCTGCACCTATATAATTAATAAGCCTATATAATTAAACTGTGGATATCAATTCTCGTGATTAACCAAATTTATTACCAAATGAAAATTGAGATTACCAAAGGGTATGGAGCCTAATGTGTAATGCTGACAGGTAATTTAACTCGGAAAAAATAGCTGCATGAGAACTGAAACTGGTATTTGCAATTTTTACCTTGATTTTTTTTCTTTTTTTTTTTTTTTTTTTTTTTTTTTTTTTTTTTTTTTTTTTTTTTACTTTCTTACTAGGCATCAATCTGTGAAGCAAAATTTTCAAAGAGAGAAGTCATTTGGGAGCAACTTTAATGCTTTATTGTAAACCAAATTTATAACAATAATAAAGAAGGAAAATACATTTTGAACAGAGAATTTGGAATGTTTCACCTTGAATGTTTTACTTTTATTCACTTATCTTTACCTGTATGGCCATTCAGAGAACATAAGGTTTCTGGCAGTCTCCAGAATAATCAGCAAATGTGGAGATGGTGCCTGAGAAGAAGACATCCCATAAAAATCCCTGTGTGATTTAAAACAAAAACAAACAAATTTGTAAAGCAGGAAATGTGAGGTTTAAGTCAAACAGGTTTTAAAAGTCAGTGGATGAGAACTGTCCCAGCCAAAGGCTCCTGGTGCAGTGCTGCATCCACACTGCAGTGCTCAGGGGCGGCAGGAAAACCTCTCCCGTGCAGATTTCCTCAGGCCCACGAAAGGCACAAGGGGGCAGCTCTTTGCAGTTCACATTTTCCCCCAGCAGATGTGGTTTGTATTGTCTATGCCAATGGGCCAATACTTAAAATTAGCAAGGGAGGGACCCGCTGCCAGCTCCCCAGGACAGTCCCTGGACCACTTGGTCCTGCTGGAAATTAGCAACGGTTCCCAAATTCAGCCGCTTCTGGTGGTTTCTGCCTCCTGCTGAAGTGGGAGGGGGCTCAAGTGCCTGATCAATACTCTTAATCATTGCCGGGTTATTTAATTATCTGGGGATGGGGTTGCTTTAAAGCAGATTTTTCAACTCAGGCTATTAAAAAGCTTTTCCTATAAATATCCCTACTGTACGCAAGACCCAGGGGAGTGTCCCTGCACTCCCGTAATCTAATTTGTGGGAGTGGGAGTACAGCAAAGAAATGCATCTGAGCAGGAAGCTTTTCAGCTTGAAAGCCACCTCAACCCCCCCCTCCAAACAAAAAAGCCTCCATTTAGCCTCAGCCTGCAGGGATGGAGCCTCCTTTTGCAGCCTCCTGCAGGTCGGGTGCCTCCGTCCCCTCTCGAGGGAGCTGGGCCCCGCTCTGGGGTTGCCTGGATGGCTGTCAAGAACCTCTTTGGCTAATTGCAATCCCAGCTTAAAAGCATCAAGGGTGCGAAGCGGCAGCAGCCTAATGCAGGACCAAAGGTTAATGCACGATTTCACGACAGCATTTAATCTTGCAGAAAAGGAAAGGTGTGTTTCTTTATTTATTTGCTTGGGTTTGTCCCTGTAAAAAGGGAAAAATCTGCCCCACAACCAAGTGCATTTAAAAGAAAACCACTCCCTTCCTCCTAAGCTCCTGTGCTCCTGGCAGGTGCTTTCGCTCTTTCTGCAGTGTCCTTGGTGGTGGCACAGCCACTGTCCTCATCTCTGGGGGGCTCTGTCCCCAGCCTGGGGCATCCTTGTGGCTCTATCCAGCTCTGCCTCTTGGCAAAATGCAAGAAAAAGCCAAAGGCAACCAGCTACCGGGCTGCAGCACAAAGGAGGCTGAACTCTTGTGATTAATGAGCACTGATGCGCATCCAAGCCCCACTTTCTCACCGAGCGGTGCCCAATAAAGAAAACTCCCTGCCAGCGCCGTGTCAGGGCAGGAGGGAGAATGAGAATAATACATCAACTCAGCAGCAGTGCTCGGAAAGGGCAGCCTGCCTGAAGTGCAGGCAGGACCTTTAATAACAGAAATGTTTGCCTGTGCGGGAGGCTTTGTGCCCATGACAGCCGGGGGGAGTTTGTCCCTGGGTGAGGTCTGACGGGGGATGAAGGATGCTGGCGGCAGCAGGCAGCAGTCTGGGGACCAGCCACCAGGCTTGGCTGCTGCTCTCCCTGGGGAGCTGATGGGTGCAGAGCCTGGTCCAAACCTGAAATCTCACCAAGAGTGGCAGCTCACTGAAAGTGGCCTATGAGGGCTTGATTTTCCCCCGGTAAACCTGGGAATCGATTGAACCCACGACAGATTTGTGACGCAACGCTGTTGCGCAGCAGCTCAACATCTGCTCCCCACAGCAGCTCTGCCTGCAGAAGAAGCAGACAAATGTGTGCTTTCAGGGAACCTGACCCTAAACTCGAGGGGGTTTCCCCGGTATCACCAATCTGTGTCCTGCATTCATCCACAAACCTTACCTGCTGTGCCCATCTGCTCCAGGCACCAAAATCAATATTGTCAGCGAAGTCAATCAAGAAGTTGGTAGGATTGCTTATTCCCCACCCTCTGGCTGTTGCAGCACCCGGGGGTGTCAGCGATGGCCCCAAAGCACCGGCTGCTCCCTGCCACGCAGCTGCTGCTATAATGTGAGCAGCCGGGGCACCTCCCAGGGGGCCGCATCCTGATGGGGCACAGCCTCAGCAGCGCTGGGCAGGGGGCAGAACAGAGAGTGAAGCTCAGCCTCCCTAACCAGAGCGTGGTGTCCTAAGGCTGAGCCATCCATCTTTTGTCAGGTGCCTGCAGAGAAAGCAGGAGGTGAGCAGGCTGTGAGCACCCTTAGCATCCTTTCCTCCTGCTCTTTTTATCCTTCACCTCCAAATCATGCACAATGCATCACGGTGCCCTCCCAGTCCCAGTCTCTGATACAGCAAATGTGTCTCGAGGTAAAGCAGGGCCACCAACAGCCTTGGACTGTGCAGGGTCTCAGAGTCTTCACGTCCAGTAACATCATTTTATACCTGCCATTGTATCTGACTGCTCTAAAATCCTCATCAGAAATACGGAAAACCCAATAGATGCTGCTCATACATAAATATCTCATCCCATCTTTGTCCCTTGTCTGACACGAACACCACCCAGCTAAAAGCCAGAGGCTGAATTCCCCTTGAAGCGCCGTGCTGGCCATTAGTGAAACACGGCTCTCCCCGACAGCCTCCTCATCAAGACGCCCCTGCCATGCTGTATTGATTGCTTTTATTGGGACGTGAGCAGAGGATGCTGCAAGCGGTGTCCGAGAGCCAGGCGGGGCTGTCGATAAAGCTGTTTCAGCAGCACAGCTGCTGTCCCCCAGACAGTGACCACGGAACACTGAGGCCGTGTTTAGGGGGGGACAAAGGAGAGATCAGCTGGTCTTTCCCTCCGAGGTGTTGCCAGTGGGCTGTTTTCTGTCAGGGAAGCATTTCCCAGTGGGCAGCTGCTGAAACAAAGGAGGAGGCTCCTGTGGCTCAGATGAAAGGAGGAAGCGAGCCTGTTTGCTTCCAAAAAAAAAAAAAAAAAAAAAAAAAAAAAGACACGCTTTTGTGGGTAGTCTGGTGCTAGAGGTGCAAAAGATAACAGCCGAGCCATTACGCCCACGCAGAAGTACGCAAGCCACCAACATCCGCCGGTGGGAACAGACTGCCCGCTATCCACCGCAGCGCGAGCGGTGCCGCTTGGCTTTATTTTTAGGCTCTCGATCTGAAAGAGCTCGGGGAGAGACGACTGCTGGAAGGAAGCACTCGGGGCTTTCTGAAGTGCAGAAGTCTTTCGTAGTCTGGACTTGGATGCCACAGAAGGCACCCAGCCCTGGCCCAGACCCAAATCCAAGCTGATGTTGGGCAGCTCTTTTAACCTCCCGGCTCCCCTCTGAACCTGGAAAAAAAAAAGCACAATGAATGAACGAGGAAGAGCAGGGTGACTCTGTCCTCTAAATATAGCCCGTAAGTGGTGCCAAGCCAAATGTAGGTTACTATAACATGTGAATCATCCTGCTTTGAAGAGCAAGGACGGAAATAAGGGATGTGAGAAGGGGGTGGGGGTAGAAGTGGTTATAAAATCCTGCCTTGATTGACTCCAAGTTGAGGTTTGCCAACAGCCTCTAGACAGGAGTACGTAGCATGTGATGCGCCTGTTCCCACTATGTCGGGGAGGATCTGCCTGTAATTCCCAAGTAACATGCCAGCAAAGTGTTGTAAATATGCCAGCACTGACAAAAGAGATCAGAACAGCTTATCTGGCTGAATATCTGTGGCTGATTCCCTGCAAGACAGATGGAAATGTTTCCTAATGGGCAGGGCACGAGGCTTATAAGGCTCATTTTTCTAATTCTTCTCTCAGCTCAACCTTTTTGTCCATGGAGGGGGATAAAATACAGTTACCGCCCCTTTTAAATTTAATAAAAATGCTGAGGATCAGGGCTGCTCATCCCTGCCTGAGCTGCACTGGGCACGGTGGGATCCCACTACGTCTGCAAACTGAGCAATGCAGTGGGTTACAGGAACATTGCTGGGAGTTTGGGGCTTGCAGTGCCTGCTCTCAGGGATTTTTTCATTCACATAGTGTATATGTGTGCTTGCTTTGCCTCTGCTCTGTAAGCACGAAGCTTTTTGCAGTAATAGCACAAAGGTCCGCTGAGTTTTGAGCAGTGCTGTACGGGAAAGTCAGCATCCAGGGTTAGCACAAACAGCAGTGATCAACAGAGAGGAGAGTTTCTTACAAGGAGGCAGGCAGAAATTGCAGTGCTGATGCACCAAGGCAATATGGTATAACAGCAGAAGGAAAATAAAAGGTCTCTGCATGAGCAAGCAATGTCCCATGCAAGGAGCATCCCTGTTTTCGGAGAGGTAAAACAGAAGAAGAGTTTGCCCCTTACCAGAAACCACACATTGAAAAGAAGCCGGGAGGCAGATGCTAGGACAAAAACCTCCCATTTGGTAGCAGCTCATGTCCATGAGGCCAACCGCTTCCAGCACCTGCTTTTGCTGGAGATGGGTTCTGCTGCAAACCTTGTGGCTTTGGCATGTGCCTTGACAGCTCCCCAGAGACTTTCCACAATCCATCCTTTAGGGATCTGTCACCCATTCTAATGCTCGAGCTAATTCTACTTACACCAAGGAAGCTATGCCATTAGTGATACCAGGTCCGAGGACCTAATTAGCATTTGCTCTGCAAAACTGAAGTCATCTAAGGCAGTTGGTGCTAGATCTGAACTCTTATTAATCCCACCTCAAGCTGTGGTCCTTAGGGTCGATGCAGAAGGGGACCGTGAAGTGCTAACGGTCAGAAACCATCCATAGAGAGGTAAAAGGTCTGCGGAGTCAGGTACAGCCACCAGAAGTAAAAGACCTGGATTGTTATCCATATTGCCTACTTTGCCTGGACTGCTTTAGCTTTTAATTATTTGTCTCATGCATTTATTTCCCTACATATTAATAGCAGCTCACCAATCCAATGATCTTCGCCTGTATTTGTAGGACTCTGATGCAATATCAGGGTAATAAAAGCTCTTCCAGGCACATTTCTTGTGTGAGGGACCAGCACTCAGTGCCTGTATTTTTAATTAAAACAAAACAAAACAAAACTCTTTTCAGCCCTATTTGTGCAGTCCTTCCACAAATAAATAGGGACCCTGGATGGTTAGCATGCTGTCCCTCGAGTACTGGTACAAACCATTAGCAGCAGAGCTTGTTTTTCTCCACAATTATATGAAACCAAAGTTCTGAAGAATTGAATTCAACAAAAAAGTACTTTTCTCATCATATTCTCATAAAGCTCTTTGCCCATTTTTCATTTGAAAAAAGACCATTAGCCTTACATATCAGACAGTAAAATTTAAAATAATGAAATATTTGCCATAGAAATGAAATAGTCCAGAATACGGATGGTAAATATTCATGGCAAATTGCTCACCAGGAAATATTTGGTGGGAAATACACAATGAGCATTAATAAATTTATACCCAAGGAACACAAATCAATGCAAGAAATAAGTATTGGAGCAGGAGCAGTCTAGCTGGAAGTATTTCGTGATGCAGACCCACAGACCTTTCCCTCCACGTCTTGTTACCAGAGAAGTAACAAGACATATAGTTCCATTTCTATAAATATCTGGAGTTGCAGAGCCAGCAAGGGCAGCAATATTGCAGAGGTACTACAACACAACTGCTCTGAAGAGTTGTAACATCACTGTGCACGGGAAAATCATGTTTCCAGCCTAACGACTGCCATAATGAATCAGGGCTAGTGCTGCATCAGAGATTTCCAGCCCCAAGAGCATCCCCATCTGCCACCAGAGCCAGAGGAAGGGCTTCTCTTCCCGCACCCTTCAATAGGCTCAATCCTCCATGGACCATTCCTAGAGAAATCAGCATCACCAGCGCTGCCAGAGGGGCATGAGCCCATGAGAACTTGCAGTCACAAAAGTTCTTTTTACTGGTTACCTCCACACAGCTGCGAGTTACGACCCCTTCCTGAGGTTTCATACCCTCTGCAGAGCTCTTCTTCATTTCTATTTTTGTTATTCTGGCTCTGGTCGTCTTTGCTGGTGGATTTCAGTGCACAAAAAAAAAATTGAAAAGTTGTTATTTCGCCATATCAGCCTGATGGCACTGCTAGGCAGACAGAGTACCTCGTGTTTGTCACAGTGTGAATAAAATCAGCCACATATTTCCAAGTCCTCACAAGTTTCTGAACAGCAAAGGCTTTCCATGGATAAAATGCATGAAATAACAGCATAGTATCTCCCTCAGAGCTTAAAAGTTCATATCTTAAAAAAAACACTATTTTCCTATCTTTCAGAACATGTTCTTTGCATTCCATATAAATGCTATCCATTAACATTAATTGTGCTTCAAGCCCATTATCACTTAGACACATCCATTATCCTCCAGAACATCCCCCACACCGCTCTTCTCACTGATGTCTGATTCACACTTGTCTGTACGATGTGCAGCAGCACCACTCAGCTGTTCAGGTCGGGAGTTTTTTCCTCTTTTCTTAAGGATAAAATATACAAAATTCCCTCCTGTAACTGGGAATGTAGGAACATGTGCACCCCCCCCCCACGCACACCTCTTCGCTCAGCCGCCTCTCTTCTGAAATCAGAACTTGCATGTTCACAAACTACACATCAAGGCTTTCCCAGTTTCTGTCTAGTTTTAGCAGAAGGAGCAACAACAGAGAAAAAAAAAAAAAAAAAAAGCCTAGAAAGCAGTATAGTGGTGAGCGCCCTGATGAAAGGAATCCTTGGACATGTTTAATTCATCAAGCGGTTGCTGACATTTTTTGGAAGGAGCAGCTCCAGCACAGGCTGCCCTGCTGATTCATGCGAGGCAGGCTCACACCTGCAGAGCCCCAGCAGGAGGAGGGAGAAGAGCACCCCACATCCACACACAGCATCTCTCCCCACAGTTCTTTTGCATTTGGGGTTATCCCCTGCCCTGAGCCGTGCTAAAAATCCTTTTCTTTTTCTATCCCTTCTATAGCCACCAAACACAGGACAAGACAGCACGTCATTCCTGCCAGCTCCTGCAGGATGCCGTCCTCCCTGCCAACACGCATTTCTTTTCCACGATCTTCTCTGACTTCGTGGCTTTATTTAGAATGATCTCTCTGCCAGCACATTTTAATCCTGCTTTTCAACCAGCCACGTTAAGCACCCTATTTGCTCCAAAATCGCCTGGCCTGAGCAGAAGGCAATAAACCATGCTGGGCCACTCTGCTGAGGTAGCACAATTACCTGTGGCAATGGAAATGACTCTGCAAGAGCAAATTGCAAAGAAAAGGGAGCGGTATTGAGGAAGGGTAATAAAATGTGGAAGAAGTAATGAGCCCCTGGTTTCTGGAGAAGAGGCAGGGATGAGCAAGGCCCCAGGACAAGCGGGGTGAACAACAGCTTCCCCAGCCAGCCATCAGGCTATGGATACTGGTGTTCTGCATGGACTTGGGCAGGTCCCTTATCTGCAGTGACTTCCATCTATCTTCCTATTTGCTAAGGAAACGTTCAGATCCTGCATCCAAATGAAGATAAGATCTGGCATGATTTTGATAATTAGGCTTGATGATCTTGAAGGTCAACCTAGACAATTCTATGATTCTGTGTTTCTTTTGTATATTCAGAGGAGGCAGTGCAGTTCCTGTGGGTAAAAAATGATAATCTAAAAAGAATCCAACAATTTTTTTCAGAAAGCAAACAACAACAAAAGGCTGTTGGCACTCCTCTTTTTAAAGCTAGGAGTGTTTTTTCTAGGCTTCTATGCCTGTATCAATGAACACAGGATTTTTTTTATTTTTATAAAGAGGATTCAGTGTGGAAAAGAAGTTGTACACGGGTCGGTTGCAAACCAGGAACAGCAGGCACACACTTTGGGTGGGAAACCAAGCGAGCTGACCAACTCACAATGCTCCTAAGGCTTCTTTTGGAAAAGGCAAATGGTTTGGCATGAATCCCAGAGTTACTTCTCCTTGTGACCAGTCTGCATCAGGACAAAGCATCAGAGAAGCCAGACGACTGATGAGAATCGTTAACTTTTCATTAGAGCCTTTCATCCTGACAGAAATTTTCATATTGCATCTTTTGATTTACAGACCCATTTGAACAATTAGTTGAAATAATTAAAACTGAACCAAAAAGGGTGTTTTTGGCTGAAGATGGAAATGCACCAAAAACTCAATCCAATAAAAGGGTTCATCCTCCCCTTACAAAAGTTTCCGAAACCACTAAAATCACGGCAACATTTTTAATATTGCTATAATTAGGATCAGCAAAGAGGTGGAGAACATTAAAATCTAATAAATGCACCACACAAGAGTAAACAAATTATTTTGTTGGATGCTGCACGGCGGAGTTATTAGCTCGACAGCCCCAGGGGCAGCGATGCACTGCCGGGAACACAGAAGAGCACAGCAGCAATTTCTTTGGGCTTGCTTGCAGCTAGATCATCTGCACTTTGCATATGGATTTCCTATACCCACATTTTTCTGTATGGAGTTATGGGAACAGGGTTGATGATGTAATAGTTTTACCAAGATATTCAGGAGAAGAGACAGCGCATTTTAAATACCAACTTCATTTTACGCAGCCAATAGATCCTTAGAAAACATTTTTTGATAAGGTAAGAAGCACTGAGAACACCAGCCTGTGCTTATAACCGTGTTCAAGTGGTTCTACAGGCACGTTATGTGAAAGGCAGCTTCTCTGATTCACATCCCAGTCAGTGTCAGAGAGCAATCGGAGAGACAATAGAGACATCTTTTCCCAAGGCAAATTGCTGGGAATGTGTCTAATAAATCTACCAACAGTTTTTAAATATTTTTTATTTTTGGCATGACATATAGCACCTTCAGCAGAATGGCTTAGTTACTCCTTTCTAGCATGTGTAGCAGTCAGGCCATGTGGTTGCTTTACTCTGTGACAATTCAGATCCCAGAGGAAGGTCTGGGAGCGAGCAGAGGGAGCCAGAAGGCCATTCCCATTTCCCCCACACCATCAGTCCGGGCATGGATGTCCTGACAAACACAGCAGGAGCTGTGCATATGAGATGATGTCAGGTTACGGCCCATAAAACTCTATCTTAATAACACCACGCGGAGTTATCCTTGGTTTACTGAAAGGCATTTAATCATCAGAACGAACACCTTCATGGCAGCCGGTTGTGCAAACCCTTCCCATGGCAAGCAAAACTTACTTTGTTGTAGGGGATCAAGATGAGATGAAAACAGGCAGGCTTAGTTACTCTGCAACATGCACATTAAAAATAATAATAATAATAATAAAAAAAAAAAGTCAGTGGAAGATGAGGCTGATGTGTGTGAGCACACACGACCAGTAAGGGTTTGCTTTCAACAGGTCTTCCTGGTGCCCAAGTAGCAATGAGCAGGAGAGCAGAGCAAGTGATAGTGTTATGGGGTAGAAATCTAATGGGGAGAAAAGTGCTTTAGTGGAAAAAAATTGGGAACTGACTTGGCAAGGGTCAGCTACGTGGTCTGTGCAAGGTGAGGGCCTCCTCCATGCCTGGCTCAAAGGAGATCTGTTCTCCTCCCCTTCTCCCTGCAGGGCTAACCGGGGCACACTGGGCTGGCCCACGTCTGCTCTCGTTCACACCGGTGCCACTGACGTTAGCAGCTCACCCCTGGGACACTGCGGATCTGCAGCGTGTCACTGCTGGCAAGGGCATTACATCTGCTCCCTGGGATAAGCAGGAGGAGCTGTGCTGGTCCCCGATGCCAGCGGAGATGCGAGAAAAGTTAAAGTCTATTGAAGGGTGTGCTTTGGTGAGATATGATGTACCGCAGCCCCTCCTGAAGGGCATGGCGTAGCTCTGGGATGTTCTACAAATGAGAAATGGCAAAGGTTGCATTCCCTGAATGGCAAAGATAAAAGAATAGACCATTTCATTTAGAAAAAGCTTTTGAACGGGGGAGGCTAGTTAAGGAGAGTGATTTATGGCAGTGCAAGCTCTGTCGTACCAGAGGTGAGTTTTGTCAATTGGTTTGTACCTTGGAAATGATCAGTTAAATCCCAGCAAAACCTCACTAGCTGCCCGAGCCTGACCTTAGGGAAGCCCCCATTGAATTCCTTTCAAAGGACAACCTGAATACAAACCCCACACAGTGCCTGCAGCAGGCTTCAGCAATCAGGTCCACTCTGAGGACAAAACAGAGGAACTGGTGGTGGCTCAGGAGGAGAAGAGGTGAGAAATCTCAGAGGCAGGCTGCAAATCTGCCATTTCTTGAAAATTTGCCATTTCTCATTAGAATCTTTTTTACAGGAAGGCAGAATTTGCTATAAATTGAGACCACAGCGTGATCTCTATTTCAGATTATGAAATTTTAAGTATCGGACACAGCTAAAATAACAGGACATGATTATACTTAATGAGGCACTAAAAGGGAACAGCAGCATCTACAGAATGAATGTTGTCTCTGCTATCAGTAGGAGGGGACACTGCTTTGAAATAGGAAAAAATCAGTAGAAAAAAAACACTGTAAGTCACTGGAAATGTTTGTTGAAATCATGACTGCTGGCATAATGATTGAGAGGTCACTTCAAGGCAGTGACATGGGGGAAATGGATGCATTGATGTACAGCAAGCAGACTGTGGCATATCAGAATAGATGAGGTTATTAGATAAAGCTTCCTCTCATTCTCCACTAACGTTGAATAATTCCAACTGTCTGTTTAAGAAAATCAGGTTAGGAGATCAGCTGAGGGAGTTTTGTTTGCTTTATTTGTTAATTCTAAAACATACAGACTTTAATCCTAGTAAAATTTCATACATAACCTGCAATGCCAATACAAGGAGCATTTCAAAGGGCAATGATGAATATTCTAACCTTGGAATTTACAGGTGATAGCCTTTAAATTATTTTCAAAAAGTGTTTTCTAAATGCATTTCATTGGTGTGGAGCCAATTAGTCAAGACCTAATGCTAATCTTAAGCTTGAAAATAGAAAAGTGGGAAAAAAAAAAAAAAAAAAAGCAATGCAGCAAATTCCACCACATTACCACATTTGCATGTCATGGCCTTGCAGCATCACTGTGGCCATGGCATTGCTGAAGATCATTTGAATTTCTGTATGCAGATATCTTCTCTGTCCCTGCAGGTCCTTCCCAAACTCATCTGTAACGGGGGGAGAGAAAGAAAGAAAGTTTGAGTGGTAGACATGCTGATAGACCAACTAGACAAATACACAGAAAGCAGAAATGTTGGAGCCTTAAAGCAATGAAAAAGGACTCTGATTAATATAATTCTCCCAAGGAATATGCAATTATATTTTAAACTGTCAAATTTAGCAAAAAAAAAAAAAAAAATGGATGACCTTTCCTTCCATCCCAGATGGAAAACAAGCTTCTGTCTTACTGTAGATTTACACAGTCACTGATACAATCAAATGCATGGTTGTCTAGAACTGATTTAAAAATCTGATTTTAAAAAAAAAAAGCACTAAAAATTACCTTTGTTTTTTCCACGTTTAAATCATATTATGTAATCATTTCAGAACTGCCACAGGCAGCTCCCTATAAATGTCTCTCTTCTGCTCTATCCCTGCAGGATGGATGGCCTTGCTAGTCTGTCCTGTGTGCACGTTCTGCACACGCCAGCTTTTACTTTGTATAATTGGCACCATGGCTTTTAAACTTGTTTAAAAACTTCTGAGCTTTCCTGCAGCTGAGGAACTTGAGACAAAAAGGAGGACTTGCAGCTCCTGCTTCATCAAGATGTCTAAGGAGCTATATATATTTCTTTTTACAATAAAATGACTTTGCAAAATGTATTACTAAAATTATTGATTTTCCTACTGTGAGTGTCTGCATGATTCGATTTGATTCGTATTTATTGCTTCCCTCCTAATCAGCTTATAGGTATTTCTACTAAGAATATTCTTTAGATGTTATAAGGCCAGAGAAATTGAACTGACTTTTTGGCCAAAAAGCAGCTCAGATTTCTGTATGCAGTCTTTAAAACGTAAGGAATATCTTACAAAGCACGTCCATCCCCATAATTTCTTATTAAATACAAACCGAGAACAAGAACTTGATATGTACAGCTCACGTTTCTATCACAAAGGCACCAGCCAGTCTTCTCAGACCATGGGCACGTGAGGAGTGGTTTCAAAAGATGACGCAGTAAAATGCAGGCTCTATTGTTGCATTTTTGTGACCACGAGCAAGAAAGTAGGTCTGGTTGATACAGATGCCACTTGTATTTGAGTGAGGCCCTCGTGCAATTTTACATTTGCAGCTTACCTTGTGGTTCCAGGAATATTTGATGCACTGTTGCAGGAACATCTGAACCTGGCACTTGGTTAGGCCAGAAAGCTGAAGCAGGCCACTGCAAAGAGTCCTAAGGGATGAAATTGCCACCATGCCATTGTAATTCGAAGAAACATAGAATGACTAGATTGCACAGGCTCCTCTGAGATCCTCAGCCAAACTCATAAGCTAATTTAAACCATAAAATTCTCTGATTTTTCACCCAAAAAGGCTTTGCACATGGTAAGTCTGCCAAGCAGGACTGCTTTCATGCTCCCTTGTTTCTTAATTTTGCTGTAAAACGCTCTTACCTAAAAACCTCTTCATTTCTGTTCAACATTTACTGTAGTGGTCTGCATCAGAAAAATAAACTATTGTTACGTACAGCATCTAAATAAAAATGGATCCCTTGAAGATCTCAATAGCCATCCACAAGGTGGACTCCTTGTTTAGTGCTAATTAAAGAGAAAAAGGAGTCACTGCAGTTATGTAGAGTCGTCACTGAGCTAGAGCCTTTCATTGGCTTTCTTTACGTGAATCAATTAAACATCCATCAGGAGAGCAATTAACCTAGATACAAATTAGACTAGCAGGGAGAACGTTTCCTTGTATCAGGCCTTTTATTTTAGAAATAAGAATCATCCATATTTAAGTGCGCTGTTTTGCCTCAGCTAAAAACAAGTCAATAAAAGAAAGGAAAGTCAAATGTCACGGTGAAGAAGCAGGATGCAGCTGTTGCTTTTTGTGCTGTAAGGACTAAAGCAAAGCTGAGTGCAAAACAGGGTGACAGCACACAGGAGATAAACCCAAATGCATACAAAGGAGCCCTGCCTATAAACTAATTAGGAACAGCTGCCGTAAATAGCCTAGTAACTAGCTGCAGAGTTAGGTCCAAGCATTATAAACATAATTCCTCCCAGATCGGGGGTTTTATTCCCCAGAAATGTCTGCAAGTGTGAGCATTTCCCTGAAATTACTGGAGCAATGCTGATTTATATTTGCCTACAGTTTGCCCAAGAGCCCCCCAGCTCTGACCCAGGATGTCCACAGAGCTCCCAGCCTGTTCATGCCATCAGCAGTTTTGCTGGGTTAAAATCCCCAGGAGTTTTGGTTATTTTAGGCCCAGGATTTTGCAAAACTGTAGGCTGGGGTCGCACACAGGCCCTGTGGTTAGCACAGCAGGCAGTGCTTCTTGGCAAGACCTCCCTGTCTTGAAAAATGGGGCTTCTACCCCAATAATGCCTCTAACTGCTAGCATGATGAATGTGTTGTGATAACCGATGTCAAAGGTAGCTGTGGCTGTGGCTAACTTTCTCTAATTTCCAGCCTGCAATAATTTTTCACTGTTATTCCTCGGAAGCAGCACTAGGAATAGTTTTGCCCTATGGCAATCATATGGCATGTACGGCTTCAGGAAAAGTGATCGTAAAAGGAAGCACTGTAGCCTTTTCAAAGTTATATTTTTAGAAAGGGGAGGCTAGGAAAAAACCTCTCAAAACTAGGTAGGAAGAGCTATTTTTGATCGCTTCATCACTAAAAGGCTGCTATCCTGACCTGTGCTATTTTCTGTATGGCACTTTCAGGATAGATCAGTTTGAAGCATCAGAAAATACACGCAGGAAAAGTGACCAGTGAGCCATAAAGCCAAGCAGAGTGTGGAAGCATCAAGGGAACAAAGACGTGTTATTTCCTTTGCTTTTCATCTGAGCCAATTAGATTTGAGTTTTTCTTCGAATGGGCTGTGGCTCAGAGCTGATACTTAGCATTGTCTAAGCCATTGTATGCCTGAATCCCCCAGCTCTGCAGAAGGCAGAATTGGGTGATTTAATACCTTGAATATAGACAAATTTCCCAAGACAGACAAGAGAACCCGAGATCAACCATTTCCTAACTATTGATTAGAGAACATCACTAGCTAGTCCCATCTCACTCCCTGCCATCCCGCTAGTCCTATAATTCAATGTTATGGCCACAGACAGCAGGTTACTGCAGACTGCATTTCCTCAACAGCACACGATTCCTATCAGAGTTATGGCTTTTCAAAGATGTCACACGTGAAATTCAGTATGTAGTTCGGCACGGGATCAAGAAGCTCTGATTTGAATTATAACCAAACAGGCAAGGCAATTGAAGCTAATGGACCTCAGCTGTGATTTCCAGACTTGCAGCTATTCTTACCTCCAATTGTGCAGTGATACCCTGACACATCCAGTGTGAACCCCTTGTCTACTCCAGTTCTCTCTGACAAATTGATTTGCAGCACCCCACTGACACGAGTTTTTAAACATATAAATTTAGCAGATTCATCTCTCTTATGAACCCTTTTTACAGGCCAGGGAGGCACTTGAAATCTTGTTAGGGGCTGGGCTGGATATTCTCTGTGGCTGAGGAGCCATTTGAAGCATCAGGACAGTCTCCAAGCTCATTCATGCCACATCTGAACCCAGTCCTCCCAGTTGGCACATGAGCTAACCCTGTTTGGATAAAGATGGCAGTGTTGAAATGGTACAATTATCGTTAAAGGAAAGTAGTATTAACAGAAAGACATCATTAGGACTGAAGTCCTTAGAGCAGTCTTATAGCAACTAGATTATTTCAATATTTTCCAATTCATGGGCAGAGTATCTAAATCCAGTCCTGCACCCAAATCCATTACATCACTCTGCATTATATCAGGGCCATAGCACCAAAGGTCGTCTCTTTTCTGGTGATGCTATGGAAGAACAGCACCAGAGAGGAAACTGAGGCTTGGTGTTATCACCTGAGCTCATTCCCTTTCATAACGAAGTGCATGTTTGCTGCTGACTATTTCATTAACCTTCACCTCCAAACACTTTCTACCTGAAAAAGTTGTTCTGGGCAGGCTTATTTCTGTTTTGTCATGTTTTGCCTTCTCTGATATGGGAATCTATAATTAATTCTCTGGTAGGAACCAAGATTTCCATTATCTGTTTAATGTACTTGGTCATTGCTTCTGAAACATTGTCATTAAGAAAGGTCAGAGTTCATTTTTGTGCTGAATCTGCTTTTCATATAGCAAGTTCATCACACATCTGTACTTAATTGGTCCAAGAGCAGTTTGAAGAATCGGTGAAATTGAGTTCAATATCCAGTTCAAGTTAGACAGGGGTTTGCTGGCCAAGGACTTGATATGCTGCTTGAATATATTTGTGGAAAATGGGAGACTTGAATAGCTGCCATGGAGATAGAGGCACAAAATCTCTCTTTCCCTCTCACTCACTATGCAATATAATGCCATAGAAAGATGTGTTAATTTACAGCAGGTTCTGAAACATTTCTTGAATATCTTTCTGTTTTTAATCATAATACTCCAGGCTAAATCCTCCACTGGAGTCATTTGGCATGGCTGATCCTTTGTGAGTTTGCACAAGCTAGAAAACTGGCCCTTGGAAACAAAGCAGGAGGTGGCCATGAATACGAACATGCATTATGGAAGTTAGAAAACAAGTGTGCAATGCAGTGTTTTAAAAATGCAAGGAAAACACACTGGAAAATATAAGTGGTAAGGTACATGTTTAGGTTTTTTAAGTCAGTAAATTACCAAAGTATGCTCCTAGCTGTGAAATCATTGTTGGTATTGATATGGAAAGAAACTTAGCTCTGTAGCTTTAACTGCTCTTGCAGTTAATAAATCCAGGAAAGTGAATAGCAGCAACAAGCTTAATGATGATCTGTAGAAATTTGCAAGGAATCTTCATTTACTCATAAATTGAATGCAAATGTTGCTTTAGGACTGTGCTTTCAGAAATTTATTACCTTCAGATGCAACACAAAGCATTTCTGCACAAAGGAAATAATGCAAGTGGCTGGGAATGTTTGATTTAAGGTTCTGAAATACAACCTCTGGCTGAACATGAATGATGAGGAGTGAGATGGTGTTAGGCAACTACTACTGTGTTACAGCTCTGTCCTGAGAAAGTCCAGAACAGAAGGAAAATGAACACATAAATTTTTCAAAGCACAAGTGCTCCGCACTAGAACCGTCAGGCGTTGTGCTGTGGCATGTTATCAAACAGCCTGGCATAGCTGCCTTAGCCAGGCCAGCTGGCCTCGTCTCCACTGCCAGGAAATTTGAGCAACGCTGAAGCAAGATACTCACGTTTGAGTCCCCTCCCATTCACTTTGTCCCCTTTCCTTCATTGCACGTCCCCAAACAAGGCTGAAGATAATTTGTGGATGATCACGAGAACCCGTCATTAAACCTCACGCAGGACCTGATACTTCAAATATCAAGATTCTGAACAAATTACAACAAGGAAGGAAATAAATGTAAATGCTGTTTGCTGTGAGGCAGCCTCCCATGAGGCTGAACACCAGCATAGCTTGCTCGTGTGATGGCTCAATCCTGCCAAGAGCCACGTGCTCCTTCTGTGTCTGCTGATCACCTCTGGACTTCCTTAGGAGTTCAGGTACCCAGCACCACAGAGGATTAGGCCCTTAGTGCACAAACCTAAGTGTTTTCTTCCATAGCTGTTGCTATATAAATATTATTAGGACATATCCTCAGCTGGACTGAAATGTCCTTGTTCTTTTGGCTGCACTGGAACGAGACCAATTTATGGCAGCTGATTATCTGGGCCATTATTTATTCCCAGTTTATGGCGAACAAATAACGCTCTAGGACATCAAGGTCTTTGGCTGATACAAAGTGGCAGAACTTCACTGGTTTGGAGAGAGTCGTGCCCACCTACATTACTGTGTGGTGTGGAGTATAGGAAAGGGGCCAAATTCCAACTTCCTTATTCTTCTTTCAGCCTGACAAAATTCCTACTGAGGTTACACTTTGCTCTCCTTGCATTATTACCACTAATACCTATTCAGGCTTAAATTTCTTAAGCTTAAACTTAAGCTTGAAGCAGCCTTATATTGAAAACAGGTTGCCTCAGCTAAAAGCAAGTCACTTACCAAGAGAAACCCCATTAAACTAACAAATAGTTTTTAATAGTTCCAACCAACTGCATTGCATTATCTGCCCAGTCTTCTTCATTCTGTTGTCTCTCCATAACCTAAAAAAAAAAAATTAAAAAAATTTAAAAGCCAACACCTTTCCTTCTACTCATCCGATGCTATCATTTTTTAAAATATTCATATTCAAAAATAATCATATTCAAGTTAATTCATTGTCACTGAATGCATTTTCTACTCCTTTATCTGGAAGCAGTCAGGCTGTTGTACAACTCCGCCTTCTGTGGTTTGTCTCTCTCTCTCTCTCTTTTTTTTTTTTTTTTTTTTTTTTTTTTTTTTTTT
>CM021786.1:2674628-2862490 GCA_011076525.1 Nettapus auritus | reverse complement strand
TTTTTTTTTTTTTTTTTTTTTTTTTTTTTTTTAAGGAAGCTGCAGAACTCAGTCTCATCCTTCCATAGTATTTCTTTACTGCAGGTTTGTCAGTAGTGCGTAATCAAGATTAAAATCAATGCAGCTGATTTGCAGTTCGGTGTGAGTGCCTGCTCCTTCCGTGCCTTTGCTTCAAAGCATGAGACATCATGTTGCTGTTTGCTCCGAAGTAGCATTGCTTGTTTGTTAAACTTTGGGGAAAAAGTTCTCTACAGGCAGAAATATTAGTCTTTATTTCAAAATCTCCAGAAATGGATATTGATAAAAGGAAGAAGGAATTAGATGCTCATCAGAAATAAGGCATCACTTTAGACTAATTTCCCTGACTCATTCTAACCTTCAGATCACCTTCAGGATCATGTAGCAAGAGCGCTGTCCATCTACATCTTATGATAGCCAGAAATGCATATTATAAGACTGTGATTAAAATGACAATGATGTATTTTATTTCAGAAGGAAATTCTGCTTGGAAATGCCTGTGTGAATAAAAACTTTTCCTTACCTGAATACCCCGATTTTTAAGGTAGACAGTAGTATTGTGAAAATTATTGTATTCTATAAAAGTTTGCACTGCTTGAATTTCAAGATGCAATGAATAAGCTGAACGCTATCACTGCTTGATTATAAAGCAACAATTTATTTTGCATGCTGGGTAAATGGATTTAAAACAATCCATGCCTCAATTGTATTTAATGAAAGGGAGTTCTATTACAAAGTTCAGTATGTCCCTCCTTACTTGCTGTTCAACTCCATTAACTTGTTTTCAGAACATTAAAAAGATAATAAAAATTCCCAAGCACCTCTGTTAACCATATGTTTGCTTTTCCAGTAAGTTTTACATATGTATAAAATGTGTTCCCTCCCCCCCCCCCAGTCTTTTATTTCCTTAACAGGGGAAAAATGAGTAATAAACCAGATCATAACACATATTTTTCCCTAAAATGAATCAAAATGTGATGCCATAATAGATAGTATTTTTGTTTTGACTTCCAATCAAACCCGAAGAGCTGCTTTTTGCCTATGGAGAAAACTTCTACCAAAATAAATGGAACAGATTTAGAATCCCTGATTGCTTCAATTATGGTATAATCTTTTCTCTATGCTTGTCATATAAAACTCCAGAGAGGTTAAACAGTGGATCTAACTGCCTGTGTTTGCAAATACAATTCAGCAGATACCGGGGATAATTCTGACTTCTCCACTGACTGCAGTGCTGCAGTCCTATGACAGCATCATATTAATGAGCCAGCAGAGGTCCGATGTTCCATGTGCCTCGCAAAGTTTAACCCTGTCCCTCGGACTTCCCTAACTCTCCACGATGAAGACACAGCACCAGCAAAAGCAAGAGCTGTGTATGCCCCAGATCAAAGGCAGGAAGGCTTTTCTGGGGATGGATATTGCCTGTTAACAAGATCAACTCCTCCAAAATTCACAGATTGCTGAACAGAGGCAGACACATTTTCAGCACCTTTCTGAACGAGGAGTTAAAACCTACCCCCTCAGCTTTCTTTTGCTTTGCAATGGAGCTGTGGCAGTGATTTTTCTAGCACCAGCAGGGCGTTGTTTGTTTTTTTTTTTTTTTTTTTTTTTTTTCCCCTGTTCTTTTCTTTGCAGCTTACTAATCAATTGCCTGTGTAGCAGTAAACCATCCAGGAGGCGTTCAAAGTCTGGATGCTCGCTAGTATCTGCATGCAACCCCTAGAAAGTATATTGGACCGTGCAAACATAATTCTTAACAAGGTTTCCAAGCAGGAGAATTCATTTCTAAGCAATGCACCAAGCGATAGACGAAACCGGGAGGGTGGGAGGAAAAAAAAAAAAAAAAAAAAAAAAAAAAAAAAGAGGAAGAAAGGGAGAAGAGGGAGAACCAAGAGCAGGGATTTCAGGTGCAGGGGGGGCTTTCAAACTCTTGTTTCCTGCAGCGGCTGCAGGGCAGAGCGCAGCCAGCCCCCTGCAGCCCCCCTCCTGCGGCTGTCCTGGCCCCCAAGGGGAGGCAGAGCACTCCTTGCCGCAAAGCCTCCTGCAGCACCCCCAGCCCCCCGGCCCCGGCCACTTTTGACCTTCAAATGTCTCAGCCCGCCTGGGGAAGGAGAAGCGGGGAGGTGGCACCGGGGGGTGGCATTTTGGGTCCTCTCTGCCCCCTGCTCACGCACCCCCCTGTGCCATGCGGGAGCTGCCCGTGGTGCTGCAGCCGCTGCTGCTGGCCCCGGTCCTGGCCCCAGTCCTAGTCCCGGTCCTGGCCCCTGTCTTGGTCCCAGCCCCGGTCCCGACCCGGCCCCGGGCCCTACCCTGCGGGCTCCGCCGGGCGCTGCGCTCCGCCATGGCCTCTGCGGGGGTGGGAGGCGGAAAAGGGTCAAAGAAAAGGTAAAAGAAAGAAAAGGGAGAAAAGGAAAAGGGGAAGAAAGGGGTAGGAAAAGGAAAGAAAATAAATGAAAAGGGAAATGAAAGAAAAGAAAGGAAAATGAAAGAAAGAAAATAAAGAAAAGGGAAAAAAGAAAAGAAAAGAAAGGAAAAGCAAAATGAAACAAAAGAAAGGAAAAGGAAAGAAAGGAAAAGGAAAGTAAAGAGAGGAAAGAAAGAAAAAGGAAAGGGGAAAAAAGGAAAATAGAAAAAGAAGAGAAAGAGCGGCAATGTAAGGGAAGGGGAGAAGTGAGCCGGGGGAAGGGAAGGGGGGAGCAGGGGCGCAGGGGAAGGGGGACGGGGGCAGGGGCGCAGCGAGGAGGGGGCAGCGGGGATTTGGGGGAGTCGGGAGCGGGGAGCAGGGGCCGGGGAGCGAAGGGGGGAGCCGGGGAGGGAAGGGGGGAGCCGGGGCAGGGGGGGGCGGCGAAGGGGGGAGGGGGGGGGCCGGGGGGGGGGAGCCGGGGGAAGGGCGGGGGGGAGGCCGCCCCCCCGGCCACGTTGTGCCGCCGGGGCTTTATAAGGGGCGGCTGACGGCGGAGCAGCGCCGTGTTGCCCCCGGAGTGTCCCCAGCCATGAGCTACACGATGGAGCCCTTGGGCAACCCCTCGTACCGGCGGGTGACCGAGACCCGGGCCACCTACAGCCGTGCCAGCGCCTCCCCGTCCAGCGGCTTTCGCTCCCAGTCGTGGTCGAGGGGCTCCGGCAGCACCGTGTCGTCCTCCTACAAGCGCCCCAACCTCGGAGCCCCCCGAGTCCCCTACGGCTCCACAGTGCTGAGCTCTGCCGACAGCCTCGACGTGAGCCAGTCGTCGCTGCTCAATGGGGCGGCCGAGCTGAAGCTGAGCCGCTCCAACGAGAAGGAGCAGCTGCAGGGGCTCAATGACCGCTTTGCCGGCTACATCGAGAAGGTGCACTACCTGGAGCAGCAGAACAAGGAGATCGAAGCGGAGCTGGCGGCCCTGCGGCAGAAGCATGCTGGCAGGGCGCAGCTGGGCGATGCCTACGAGCAGGAGCTGAGGGAGCTGCGAGGAGCCCTGGAGCAGGTGAGCCACGAGAAGGCGCAGATCCAGCTGGACTCAGAGCACATCGAGGAGGACATCCAGCGCCTGCGGGAGCGCTTCGAGGACGAGGCGAGGCTGCGTGATGAGACGGAGGCCACCATCCGTGCCCTGCGCAAGGAGATGGAGGAGGCCTCGCTCATGCGGGCGGAGCTGGACAAGAAGGTGCAGTCGCTGCAGGATGAGGTGGCCTTCCTGAGGGGCAACCATGAGGAGGAGGTGGCCGAGCTGCTGGCGCAGCTGCAGGCGTCCCACGCCACGGTGGAGAGGAAGGACTACCTGAAGACTGACCTCACCACAGCGCTGAAGGAGATCCGCGCCCAGCTGGAGTGCCAGTCCGACCACAACATGCACCAGGCCGAGGAGTGGTTCAAGTGCCGCTACGCCAAGCTGACAGAAGCGGCCGAGCAGAACAAGGAGGCCATCCGCTCCGCCAAGGAGGAGATCGCCGAGTACCGGCGGCAGCTGCAGTCCAAGAGCATCGAGCTGGAGTCGGTGCGTGGCACAAAGGAGTCGCTGGAGAGGCAGCTGAGCGATATTGAGGAGCGCCACAACAACGACCTCACCACCTACCAGGTGCCGGGGGGCTGGGGATGGCAGGGTGGGGGTGTTGTGGGGAGATGGAGCCCCCTTCTGGGTGCTGAGCATGGTGCTGGGTCGGGAGGAGTTGGCGAGGGGGGGTCTGTGGGGTCCGGGGTCCTGCTGCCCCGAGCCTGGCGCTCTCTGTCAGCGTGTTTCTGAAAGTCAGTCCTCAACTTCTAGTGCTCTCAGCGTGTGTGGCTTTGTCACAGGGGCTTTCTTGTCTCCACTGCAGGACACAATTCATCAGCTGGAAAATGAGCTTAGGGGAACAAAGTGGGAAATGGCACGTCACCTGAGGGAATACCAGGATCTCCTCAATGTCAAGATGGCCCTGGATATTGAAATTGCTGCGTACAGGTACAGTAGGGTCGTTGCAGACATGTCTGGAATATTAATAGCACTGCAGATGCTGCTGCTCTGAGAAGCCCTACCACGGATGAGAAATAGCTGCATGCAGTGAACACAACTCAAATTAGAGCTTGAGTAAATTACTGCAAGCCTCTCCAAATCTAGGCAGACCGTGGAAGGGCTGCAGTAAGGAGGCAGAGCTCACTGGGGACCAGCTTGCTGGTAATCAGTAGCGAAGCTCCTGGTGCGCTCAGTGGCACTGGGATGGCGTGACTCAGTGCAGTGGCACCCCGGTGCTGCATTCTGCCCTTGTTTACAAAAGCAGATGATGAAGCAAAAGACAAGCTTATTTTTAACTCCTGCTCGCTTTGCATATGCCAAGCAAGTGGTGCTTGTCATTTGAATTCCCTTTTATCACTTGAGAGAGACAGTGTGCTTGCTTGATCACGGTTTCAGGCAGGGACTGAATCTACTTGTCAGAAACACTTTTGCTTTTCTTGCTCAACTTTCCTCTGGCATCCACTCTAATCTAGAGCAGGAAAACTGCTTGCTATTGCCATCACCTGGCAGACTTTTTTTAGGCTCCTTTGCATCACTTCAGAACTCTAATCAGAACCACTGATTTTTCTGGGTCACAGGCTTAGATGAAAAACATGCCTTTGAATACAAGAAAAGTCAAAATAGAAAGCATCCTCAAGTCCCTTTAAATTCCTGAGGCTGTTCAGACAAACACAGGTTCCCTAGGGTCTGTAGCTGTTTGCTGCCAAAGATCACTTGAATGAACCAAAGTCTCCGAAGCCTCCTATTTTCAAAGCCACACAAGAAGGTTGGATGCCCAAATTATTGCACCAGAGCCGTGCTCTAGCTGGCTTTGAAGTCTCAGTGACAATATTCAATTTGGGACCTTTGGCTACATTCAGTTCTCAGTTCACCTGAGCCATAATGCAGCCCAGGAAGCTAATCAGCTTGAGTTTTTGATGCTAAAGATGAATCGCAAACTTATCTGCCATAGGTGGGATGTTTGCCACAGCAAAGCAAGTCAGACAGTGCTTGCTGAATGTGAATTTACTGAAAGAGCATATTTGAGGAAATCAGAACTCGGGCTGTGAGCAATGGATTTTGCTGATCAGCTCTAGCATATTCTGCAAAACTGTTTTCATCCTGCTGACAGAGGAAGATATTCTAATAGCTGTCCCTTATGTTGGGTTTCTGTGCTCACTTTTTTTCTTGCTCCTGACTCCTTTAGGAAGCTGCTGGAGGGTGAAGAGACAAGATTCAGTGCCTTCTCTGGAAGCATTACTGGGCCCATATTCACACACAGACAACCATCTGTCACAATAGCATCAACTAAAATACAGAAAACAAAAATCGAACCACCAAAGCTGAAGGTCCAGCACAAATTCGTAGAAGAAATCATTGAAGAGACAAAAGTAGAGGATGAGAAGTCTGAAATGGAAGATGCCTTAGCAGCTATTGCAGAAGAAATGGCAGCGAAGGCCCAGCAAGAAGAACAGGAGGAGGAAAAGGCAGAAGAAGCTGCAGAGGAAGAAGTTGTTTCTGAGAAGGCAGCTGCAGAACAGGCAGCTGCACCTGAGGAAGAAGAGAAGGAGGAAGAGGCAGAGGAGGAAGAAGCTGCGAAATCTGACGCAGCAGAAGAAGGAGGCTCTGAAAAAGAAGAAATAGAGGAAAAGGAAGAAGGGGAGGAGGCTGAGGAAGAGGAGGAAGAAGCTGAGGCCAAGGGCAAAGCTGAGGAGGTAGGAGCGAAGGTTGAGAAGGTCAAAACACCTCCCACAAAGTCACCCCCTAAATCTCCCCCTAAATCCCCTGTAACCGAGCCGGCCAAGGGAGTCCAGAAAGAACCTGCTGCAGAAGCAGGAAAGGAACAGAAAGTAGAGAAAGGTGCTGAGAAGGCAGCCAAGGAAGGAGAGAAAGCAGCATCTCCAGAGAAGCCAGCCACACCAAAGGTAACCTCTCCGGAGAAGCCTGCGACCCCGGAGAAGCCCGCAACCCCAGAAAAGCCTGCAAGCCCAGAGAAGCCTGCGACCCCGGAGAAAGCAGTGACCCCTGAGAAGCCGGCAACCCCGGAGAAGCCCCGCTCTCCAGAAAAACCAGCAACCCCGGAGAAGCCCCGTTCTCCAGAAAAGCCGGCGACCCCAGAGAAGCCCCGCTCTCCGGAGAAGCCAGCTTCCCCAGTCAAAGATGAAAAGGCTGTGGTGGAGGAGACCGTCACCGTCACGAAGGTAACAAAAGTTAGCGCAGAGGTCGAGGCCTCCAAGGAGTCCAGGAAAGAAGACATTGCAGTGAATGGTGAGGTGGAGGAGAAGAAGGAGGAGGAATCCAAAGAGGAGGAGGAAGACAAGGGGGTGGTCACCAACGGCCTAGACGTGAGCCCAGTTGATGATAAGGGTGAGAAAATCGTAGTAACCAAAAAAGCAGAGAAAATCGTTAGTGAAGGAGGGGACAGTACAACCACATACATCACGAAGTCTGTGACAGTCACTCAGAAGGTAGAGGAACATGAAGAAAGCTTTGAGGAGAAATTAGTGTCCACCAAGAAAGTGGAGAAAGTTACTTCACATGCTGTAGTAAAAGAGATTAAAGAGTGAATTAAATAAATTATAGCTAAACTAAAAAAAAAAAATAAAAAATTAAAGAGCTTGGGTCGGTGCAAAAGGTTAAGCCATATGACAGCTGCAAAATGCATGTGAGTGACGGCTTTAAAGCAGAATGGGTTCTCTCATGGAGGCTCCAGACACACAGTATTTTACTTTTTTGTGCAATATAGGGGAGGGGGGGGGAATGCATGCAGGCTCAAGATGTACTCCCTCCACAGAGCTTGGGGAACTAAAAAAAAAAATAAAAATTAAAAAAAAAATACTAATAATAGTGCATGAGATGAAATGTGCAAAGGAAGCTTTTGAATTTCCTGAGCTGTTGGAGGGACATATCTGAGGAACGACTTAAGATGTATTATGCAAAGAACCAACTGAGCCAAAAAAAACAAACAGAAAACAGTACTAGAATATTCATGAGAACCAGAACTCTCCTAGCCTTAAAAAAAGCTACTTATAAATAATTATGTTTACCTCACTGGTGCAATTAGGGTGGACTTTTGCTCATGGGAGAACCTAGTCGACATGCACAGTACGCAACCTTTTGTTGTTTGATGTAAAACCGTCACAGCAGTTCTTGCTCAATAAAGGTCAATACTGAAAACATGACTTGTCTGGTGATTCTCTTCCAACTGAAATCCCTCCCTGAAATAAGGTATTTGTACTGACCAGCAGGGTGGGGGAGGTTGAAACGGTGCTTTTCCTTCTCTGCATTTCCTCCATTAAGAAAACAAATTTCCTATAGCATGGTTAAGTAATGCTAATACTTCAGCTGCTTTAAACAAACTTGAGCCATATGCCCTGGTTTCTAGAGTAAAGTGGGATCTATTCTATAAGTTGGCCTTTTGGTGCTTGGAGGGGTTGCAGTCCCTCTTGCTAGTAGTAGAAGGGGTCTCTAAGCCATGTACTGCTAACACTGCTTATCTGAGCAATCCTGCTTGTATTACTTGTAAAAGTGTTGGGCTGGCTCTGCATACTAGTCTCAATGCTTAAGGAAAGCCTTAAAGATGGGGTAATTTCCAGATCATTCCTTGACTTTCCTGAGATAGTAGCATATCTGTAAACCACAACTGGTCATGGTATCTTCTGTGACACTCATTTGTGACTTGGGTCTTTGCTCACTTAAGTCATCTCAGCCCCAACACTATGTATTCATCAAAAGGTAGTAGGTAGCAGCTTTTATTTTTTACTTTCCTGCCTTAATTCTGCGGGAACGTCCTTCTCATCACCTCCCTGTCTCAAATGATCCACAGTGAAATCTGTCTCTAAATACAAAATTTTGAAATTGAGGGCAAATAATTTCCTAGAAAAAGGAAACTGTCCCAGAGATGACATTGGGTTGAGTATCAAAAATATCCCTGACTTATTTTTTACATATTTGCCCATCTTAAAATAACTGTAGAAAGGAAACCGTTCCAGAGCCTGAACTGAGGCTAACTAGAGTTGAGATTACACTTCATATGACTGAGAAATAAAATCAAATTAAAGCTTTTTTTTTATTATTATTATTATTATTTTTTTTTTATCATTTCCAATGAGAAGCCCTTCTAAATGCTGGCCTATGTCTTCCACCATTTGCAGGTTGTATTCATTAAGAAAAAAAGCCAGGTAAAAGGGCCCTTTAAAATCCCAATACATGGAAATTAAATGGAGATAGCTGACACAAATGGAAGAAGAGGAGGGCCCTGACTCTAGCTTAGGGAACTAATGTCTTATTCTAGGATTAAGATTGTGTTTATTTCAATCACATTTTAAAAGGAAAACAAAGCACTTCTACTGCTTTACATACCATAAATAGCAAAGAAATGCAAATCTTTTTGTTCAGCTGCCTGGGTATGGCATAAGAACTGTTCTGAAAGCTGTTGACTAATAGAGGGTCTGATAAAAATCCATGCTTTGCATAAGCCTTCCAATTTTTTGCCCTATCAATAATTGAAGATCAAGTAGATTTTAATTGGAAGGGTTACTCATGTTCTTCACTGGAGAAAATGTAAAAACTCCACAGCAGATAAGTCTTTCAAATAAATGTGAATGCCTTTGTGTAGTAATGAATGTTTCTCCTGCTGATATCAATAATGGAAAGCTGTGCTCAACAGATTGCTGCTTGAGTGACGTTTAATTAAAGCAGAGTAAGCAAATTAAATGGCAGCTTCTCTGTAGCAAGCTTATTTGTGAAAGTTATATGCATATATAGATGTAAAAATAACTATACCTTTATGAATAAAATGTTAACGAGCCCAGTCCCTCTCACCTGCCATCAGTGCTACCAGAACCTGCTAAAATGTCACAAATTGTGAAGCCAATGGGCTACCCCTTAGCACAAAAAGTTGGGCATCTTCAGCATCAGGACAAAGAAGGGTCACCTTGTACAATTAATTAAATTTTGACATCAGTGAGAAACTCGAGAACATGTTGTTAACGTGTGCTTACACAGCTGCAGGTGGGATCCCAAACTGGCTTGCTCTTTATGTTATGCTTTCTCTTCAGTTCTGGTAGGAGACAGGTACAAGGACAAAACCTAGAAAATAATGTTTGTGATGCTAAATGCAGCCAACAGACCAGAGTTTTACAGAAAGAAATGACAGCCACTGAAGTAAGGCAAACTCATGGGCTACTCATTGGCATATTACAAAATACTCTCTTCCTCCCCTTTTCCACACAAAGCATATTTTAGCCTTTAGTTATTATCCACAACTGCACTTCTTTTCTCTGTATGCTTTAACATACATTTTTTTATTATTTTTTATTATTTTTAGTTTGGTCTATTTCCCACTGCAAATGTTTCTGTCAAATCCTAAGAGAAATAAGCAACCAGTTAGCA
Source organism: Nettapus auritus (assembly GCA_011076525.1). Taxonomy (NCBI): domain Eukaryota; kingdom Metazoa; phylum Chordata; class Aves; order Anseriformes; family Anatidae; genus Nettapus; species Nettapus auritus. Next base: position 2,852,630 of record CM021786.1, on the reverse strand, counting down.
CATTTCTAAATATTTATAAAACTATAAGATCTGGTTAATATTTAATTTTGCCAAGAGGTTTTGTCTACTGACATCTGCAATCAAACAGTTTCAAAAGATAGCATAATTCCAGGGCAGAGATGCATAAATAGTATGTTATTTGCCTGTTCTGCACCAATTATTTCTTGAGACTGTGCATAACCACTGAAGGGATTAATTATTTTGAGACACAGGAGTTCATTAATCAGTACAAAAGACTGCAAAAGGAAAAACAACAATTAATGGCAGCTATCTGTGAAGATCTATGTGTTTGACTTACGGGGGCCATCAAGACCCCCACTGACTTCAGGAACTGGAGGGCTCTAAAACAGGAACTTTGTGCCTTATCGGGTTGAAGGAGCTATGATTAAGACATTCTCAGCATCCCAGAACTAGAATTCAGGCAGAAACAAAATCGGAAGTGTTATAAAACAGAAATAGGTTGCGTTTGCTAGGGTGCTGAGTCAGGCACTAGAATTTTCTCCACACATCAAGGTCTGTGCTTTTACCATGCACTAGTGGGCTTTTCCATTCTCTGTTCAGGACAGAACCACCCTCAATTAAGCCAGGAAGGCAGAAAATGATGAATTGTCAACTATTCAGTTACCCGAAAGTTAATTCTTAGAATCTGGGTATTATACCTGTATAAGTTTTCCTCTTACCAGGCAGAAGGGGAGTGTGTGTGTGTGTGTGTGAAGGATAAAAGCCCTCAGGACCTCCTTACGTTTGTCTTCCCAGTGACAAGATCTCAGCCTGATCCAGACCCCGTCTGCCTGAAGGCCAGAGGAAGCTCAAGGACAGACTTACTGCTTTACTTGCAGCTGCAACTTGGGTTAAAGTTTCTACCGTGTCTCCCTCTGCCTGCTTTTACTGCATTGCGTCAAAGCCAGCTCCTGGATTTTCTGAGGTAAAGCAAGTGTTGCCAGCAGGATCTCCACAACCCCAAGAGCATCTCAGCACACAGACGCATGCTTCCACCCTCTCTCCCTCCAGTTTCCCTCAGGAGCTATGCAGGACTGGGGGTAACAAACCAGGCTGGACAGCCCCTGCAGCTCATAACCCTCTGCAGCTCATTGCCACGGCTGTGACTCACACATTTCCCGCAAGAGTCGTGAAATCTCTCCTTTAGCTGCAATGCATTAAAAATAACGCAGGGAGCGGGATCAGGCCGAGACATACTGCAGGGAGGACTGTGTTTTCTGGTGTACCTCTGAATGTGCTGGTTTGAGAGCATCCCTAGCAGCCTGGCTGCCAAGATTTGGAAAGCCGCAAGCTGTGTCACTTCCCAGAAGTGAAAGGGATGAAAATGACTAAGTGAAGAAAAGGTTCATCCGCAGGAGAAGACATGAGATAGGAAGCAAAATCAGATATTGCAAAGTCAGGATGTGCAGTGCTTAGAGAATGGGAGGGTAGGGATGGTGGTTTTAATATATGCCAATCTATTTTAACAGTGGTTTGGCTTTAATAGCTGTGATGAGTTCTGATCTGGCACATAGCATGCTTTTTGCTCTGCAGGAACAGCTTCTCTCTTCCTAAAGTGCCACGCTAAGCATTTTCTGATAGGGCACTTTGGCAAATCTCCAAGTGCCGTCTCCTGCACTCCACACCGTGCTGTGTTAGAGCTGGGGGTGTCACGTACTGAAAGGAGCAGCTCTGCCACCCTGCCAGCCCCTCTGCAAAGCTTGATGCCAGTGGCACAGCCAAGTTTCTTGTCCATGGCACCAAAAGTACCTCCTCGGGGGACACCCATGTCTGCCTGGTGAGTCTGCATAAACACAGAAAACTCTTTTCCATAGAGGTGAAAAAGTCTCTATGGAAAGCAGAGGGGAGGTGCGGAAGAAAGACTTAAAAAGAGAATGTTGAAGAAAGAGGGGTATAATTTGCTTACTTGCCTTCTGGTTCTCAAAAGCATTAAAAAATACAAGAAAATAAGGAAAACAACAGTATTTAGAAACGCTGTCAGGACTGCCTGAAAACAAGTTACTGAATTACCCTATACGAGTACAAAGCTCTGTCTCCTGAACAGTTTTGCCAAAGACTTCCTTTCTCCTACTGTTTTTCCTGGGAGCATGGAAGGAAATAATTGCCTTGAGCACTTACCTCATCCACCTTCTTTATGACTCTTTCAGCAGAGGGAGATGCTTTTGGAACATCCCTAAAATTTGTATAAAAACATACTTCTCTCTGAAAATAGTCATTGAGGAGAGCCAATGCAAATCAGCCAATGTCATGAAGTCAGCATAGAAAATTAAAAGGTACCCCAGAATCTCATGTAAAAATCCATCTAGCTAAATGTGACTGAGAAGGGTGCAGCCCCATGATGCCTGTTCTATTTTGGCTTTCCATGAGTTTAATTTGCAGTCTTGGTCTGCTACTTGCCCTTGGCACAAGGTGAAGTTATAGGCATCTACTTTAGCTAATTGAAAATAAATAGGCTCAGGCTTGACATTTCTTTCAGAACTGTCAGGCTTTACTGCTGTGAGCTGTTGCTATTTTGTGCCTGATCACACTTTGTGAGACTTTTCTGTGGTTCACATCAAAAAACTGTAAAGGCCCTGATAAATTCTCAGTAGAGAATGAGACTCAAGTCCATAGTGGTATGACTGAAGACAGCAGTCTGTGGGAAGACAGCTCACACTCAGTTGTCAGAGAATGCCACACACATCCCATCCTCCCCTTAAAAAGGAGAGAATTATGATAAGGTGTTAAGACAGACCTTGTTCCAAACCTTGTCAGCAGTCATTTTCCTCTTTCATCACTGAACCTATCCATTCTTCTTTTGCCGGTATCAGTTTCTATATTCATTGGAATTTTTCCATAAGGCAAAAGAGAGTTTGTATATACAAGACTAACAAAACCAAAGCTAACAGCACATTCAGATTGCAGTGTTTTTACAATTAAAATTTCCTGTGAACATACATCCACAGCACAAAGAAGTTCCCTTATTGCTTTATCCACATATCAGTGCTCCAATGTATCAGCTTGGGACAGAACCATTTAAGAGGCTTGAAAGATGAGTGCAATACCTGACTTTATCTATTTTAAGTGCATTAATGACAAATGACACATACTACAAGGAATCTGTGTAAGCATTTCTGTAACTTTATTGACTAGCTTTATTGCACATATTTATTGAAGCCTCCATTTTGCCCACCCAAGGTTTCCATAATTATTTTAAATGCAAGTTAAAGATAACTTTCATTCCATGACTTATTTTTTCCTTTTAGAATTTTAAGATTCTGAATCACCCAAATAGGACAACCCCTGAATTCATACGAGTAGACCATGCAGCACTCAGGGAGCAAGCCAGTAGGTGCTCTGCAAGCATACTGATACTCCGCATAGAGAAACATCATAGATCATTAACTTTAAACCTCAGTGGTCACTGAATTAAATATGTGAAACTGCAATTTTAGCTCAGTCAATCATAGTTTAACTTGATGAGAAAGCTGGACTGCCTTAAAAATTAAGCTTTCTTCTTCACTTCAGTCTCTTCCTTTCCTGCTGCCTCTTTTTCTTCCTTTTCTTCCTCACCAGTTTCCTCAGCAGTTTCTTGAGACTCCTCTCCTTCTTCAGCTGCTGTTTCTTCCCCTTCTTCGTCACCCTCTTTGGCTTCTTCAGATTCTTCCTTCACACCTTTGAAAAGCGAGAAGAAACATTTCTCATCTCCTACACTGCTTCAGACTAGTTCCTAATCCCAATTCCACAGAAGCCAGCATACCTGCACCCTCCATCTCTATCCATTGGGATGACAGCCAACCTAAACTTCATGGGGCTAGCAACTGATTTCTGTATGAAAGCCGCAACATATCTAGGACTTCTAAGGTGACTGACAAAATTGTACTGCCAGTTTATTCTAAATTTCAGAGGGAGTGAAATATTTTACAGGTCTTTTAGAAACCAGTCTTGAAAAATAGTAATTAACTGTAAATTCACTGCTATAAACCTTATCCAAAGATTTGAGTTCAGCAAGGACTCTTGCTATTATCCTCCAACTGGCTCTTAGCTGTAGTTTAATTATTATCTGATCATGTTAATAAAAATATAATTAAATCATGTTAAACTCATCAATTAGTCCAATGGTAACCAATGCATTTCAGGAATGTTTAGGTTACAGCCTTCAGAGTTATAATGTTGCTCTTACATTTTAAAAAGGTGAGTTTGGTAAGTAAAACCAGGGGGACTGTTGGGGGACAGCAAGCGGCACATACTTTGGCTGAAGAAAGCAAGAAAGCTACCTAGACCTCAGGCAACAGGAGCTGGTGTCAAGACCTGGTTAAATCCAGGCATCAGGTGATGTTCCCATTATCCTAGGCTATGGTGGGAATTAGTATTTAGTTCAGGATGTTCTTGTTATCCATTCAAGGATGTCTGAAACAGCCACATATTGCTTGCTGCCAGCATTAGCTGCTTTTAAAGTATTGCATTAAATTTTGTAAGAATGAGAAATGGCCAGCAGTTTAAGGGGCTAGAACCAGTCCTATCATCTGCCTGATACTAAATATTTACCTTACCTTCTCTTCTAAATTCAGGTGTACTTGCTCAAATGCTACATGCTTGATCTCACATGCTTGTTAATAGTCAGTGAGAAAAGTCTATTAATTAAATCTAGTTGCTAGGATTTCTGGGTTTTATCCCATATGAGCAGGGTGAAACGTGGAAGAGAGGGGTCTGAAAATAACTAAGTACCTTCCTCCTCTTCTTCAGCCTCTTCACCTCCTGCTTCTTCCTCCTCACCTTCTTCTTTCTCTTCCTCCTCACCTTCCTCTGCTGGGGCTGCCTTGGCTTCTCCAGCTTTAGCAGCCTCAATTGTTTCCTCTATTTCAATCTGTTCTTCCTGGACATGACTAGAGTAGTATGTGGGGAAGGAACGGGTTGTCATCAAGTAGGAACTGGACTGGAGACCACTGTATGCAGACCTGCCAAAAGTCGGGGCAGCCTGGGTGTAGCCACTGGTGATGCTTCCAACACTAGTGAAGCTGAGTCGGGTCTCTTCACCTTCCAGCAGTTTTCTAGCAGGAAGAAAAAAAACCAAAAAGGCATCTTAGCTCTGGTATTCAGTGGTATTCAGCAAACTCATCTATGGACAAGCGTACTATTATTACGCTTTGAGCAGCCAAATGCCCTAGGGACTGCATACTACCTAGAGTGCAAATACTAGCCCATAATGAATAATAGCGTGGCAATAGTATTCTTGTCTTCTTAGTATAAATTAAGTTTGAAATGTGTATTACTGTGGAATTAGTACTTGTTAGAAGTAATGAAAAAAACAAGATTAGTTTTCTACAGCAGGTAAAGACACAGACGTATTCTGGTAGCCTGTGAAGTTCCAGAGAACAATGCAGATGTAACAACTCCATGTTACAGCTGTAAACCTTGTGTAACAGCTAGCCACTTTCAGTATTTTCCTCTATGGCATTCACAGAAACTGTTTCAGCATTTATAATTTCCACCAGTATCTGTGTTAAAACATTAAACAGTTATTTAAAAGCAATTATTCTGTGAAAGAACTCACAAATAATCTCCTGCTAAGCAATTAGAAAAATCCCATTGTTGAAAACATGTAAGGGATTTCTAGTTCTGAAAACACAGCTATCTGCTTTAAGGAGTTTTACTGATACAAAAACAGGTTTTAGGCTCAGGAATCTCTTTGCTCTATGAGTACGGCATTGCATACACATACTATGATACTCATATTTGCTACACAGTGCAGATTTTGCTTAGCGCAAGCTTTACCTTAAAAACACTGCTTCTTTCAGCTGCAAGAAAATTAAGAAAACCTGAATAAACTCTGCTATCTCTGACATTTTCAGCTGGAGGAACAAAAAGAGTTCTCTTATAGAAAGAAGGGAACCTGATCCAAAATTGATTTAAACATCCTCCCCGTCATACCTGTATGCTGCAATCTCAATGTCCAGGGCCATTTTCACATTGAGCAGGTCTTGGTATTCCTTTAAGTACCGAGCCATTTCGCTCTTCGTGGTTCGCAACTCGTTCTCTAATTTGTTGATTGTATCCTGTTGGAAGCAAGAACATTGACAGTGCACAAGCCTCATTTTTCCCCTGTCTAGCAACGCCACCTGCCAAGGCATTCCTGCAGCCCTTGCAGCTTAACCTTGCTGCAGCAGACTGACAGCCCCCTCACACCGCTCCCCGGCAGGGCTTTCCCACCCCTCCCTCTACACCCTACCACAACCCTAAGCACCCATTTCCCACTATTTAATGACTAAAGCATTCACAAGGGTTAAATATACTTCATTTTAGCATCTAGGCAGCTTCCCCTTATGCTTTTTGGAGCACTCGTGCACTTTTTTTTTTTCACAGGAACTCAGCAGAGTACACCCAAGACCATCCCTGTGTTACGCACTAAGTGGTGCTGTGGCCTGAAAGGCAGCCTGCCCTCACCTGCAGCGCCGAGATGTCAGCACTCTGCTTTTCCTCCAGCTCCTGCAGCTGCTTCTCCAGCGCCTCATTCATGCCACGGGTGGCCTCGATCTCCAGTGTCTTGGCCTTCAGGAGACGGCGGCTCTCGGACACCTCGTCCTTGGCGGCACGGACAGCGTCGGTGTTCTTGGCAGCGCTCTCGCTGAGGACGGTGAAGCGGCTGCGGAACCACTCCTCGGCGTTCTGCATGTTGCGGGCCGCCAGCTTCTCATACTGGGCACGGATGTCCCGCAGCGCAGCTGAGAGGTCAGGCTTGGCCGACACGTCCATCTCGACGGAGAGGTGCGCATACTGGATCTGAGCCTGCAGCTCGGCCAGCTCTTCCTCGTGGACCTTCTTGAGGAAGGCCAGCTCATCCAGGAGGCTGTCCACACGCTTCTCCAGCTCGGCCCGAGCCAGCGCTGCCTCATCGGCGCCCTTGCGGACCTCCAGCAGCCTGGCCTCAGCATCCTCCCGGCTCAGCACCTCTTCCTCGTAGCGGGCCTGCAGCCCCCGCAGCGTCTCCTCCAGGCTCTCCCGCTCGCCCTGCAGCGCCTGCTTCTCGCTCGTCGCCTCCTCGGCAGCCAGGCGCAGCTCACGGATCTCCTGCTCGTACAGGGCTCGGAAGCGGGATGGCTCGGCGTGCTTCTGCCTCAGCACCAGCAGCTCAGCCTCCAGCACCTTGTTCTGCTGCTCCAACTCGTGCACCCGCTCGATGAAGCAGGCGAAGCGGTCGTTCAGGTCCTGAAGCTGCGCCCGCTCCTGGCTGCGGATGGACTTGAGGTCGTTGCTGATGGCCGCCACCTGGCTCAGGTCGAGGCTGTCCACCGAGTGCAGGAGGGAGCCTGAGGCGCTGGAGGCGGCGTAGCTGCGGCGCACCGACACGGAGGAGACGGGCGCCGACAGGCTGGAGTACGCCGAGCGCCCCGAGCTGTAGCCGCCGCTGCTGCTCCGCATCGTGGAGACGTGGAGCCGCGAGCTGTCGGCATAGCGGCGCTTGTAGGAGGGAAAGAACGGATCGTAGCCGTACGAGCTCATGGTTGCGGGGGGGCCAGCGACTGCTCTGCGGCTCGGCGCCGCCCGACGGCCCCTATTTATCGTCGGGGAGGGCGGGCGGTCGCAGCCGCCAGGCGGGGACGGGGAGGGACGCGGCGCTGAAGGACGGCCCCGCTTGGTTCGGGCGGCTCTGCAGGGAGGTTGGAGACGAGGGGGCTGTGGTCGGGGCTTCCCGCTGCTCGTTTGTCCCTCCTCGGGTGGGTGTGAGGTAGGCAAGGTGCCCTCGGATCTGTGTTCCCTCACGACTCCCTCAGGCTTAGCCCTAAGGCCCTGCGCGGCGCCATTTTGTGCCTGGTGGCCCCCTCCCGCCCAAATCCCCCTGAGGGAGGTGGCAGGGAGGTTGTTGTGAGCCCCTGTCACAGCCAGGGCCTGGGGAAGGCTCGGGTTATCAGCGGGGCTGGGGTGTTTGCAACACGCACCTGTACGTCGGAAATCTTAGAATACATGTCTAAATAGCATTTTTTTCCCCAGCTCGTTTGCAGTTGTCACAAGGTGTGTGTGCTCTTCAAGCTCCTGCTGTGCTCACCATGTATCTCCTCACAAACGGTTCTCAATAACCAAGTAATTACATGAATTAAGAAACTAATATGAGGTGTAGTTTGCTCTTGGAGCGGGGAAAAAAAATAATGTCTAGCCATCTAGCTTTTCTTTCTATATTCCTTGAAATTCTGTGGAGGCAAGTTTGAGACATGGACAACAGGGACTGAATACCTAATCTTTCATAACCTGACTACAGTGGAGACTAAAACTGGACAGCTGCCTTGCAGCTACCTCTGATACAGATTATTAGCCACTGATTCAGTAAAACTAATTGCAGTCGAGATTCATCTAAAAGTAAGGTAGGAATACATTGCCAAAACATTTTCTGGGATGCTCCAAAAGGTGTTGATAATAATATATGTAGATGAAGCTGTCTAACTGTCACTTATTACAGTAGTACCCAAGTATTTTGGGCACAAATATGTAATTGCTTAATAATGAATCATCTAATAAAAGTAAGTCAGGGTGGATTTCATCATGTTTCCTTCTATAGTCTAGTGCTCTCAGGCACAGCTTTACCTGTTGCGCGTTGTCATTTCCACGGGTCATATTGTACTTGAATATAAAGAATATTAAGCTGTGAAGGGCTGTGAAGTTTCTATCAAAGATAGAAAGGTATAAGCTCTTTTCATCTGAGCTCGTGCTGGAGAGAATTAAATATGTAAAGAACAAATAAAGACATACGCATCGCTACCTCAGAGTAAATCTGATGAGATTTTATTTTGCAAATATGAAGTGTCCACATGAAGATTAATGGAAATGCTCTCAACTCATAAACATTGCAAGTGAGGCTTCAAGTTTTATTCAAAAAAAATCAGTAGCAGTTACATTCATGCTTGTTATTCATGTATTAAATATGCAGAATACAGTAGCAGCACAGGCGTGATTTTACGTGCTTATAAATTTTAGGTTTAACTGAGTAGTTATTCTTGACTTACGCCCAAAAAAGGTAGCTTGTATATCTTGCAGAGCACCCAGGGAAGTAAAGGAGCAATGTAGACATCATAGCAGATGGGAAGATTTACCATTAGGCTTGGTCAAAGATTCATTGAGCTTCTAAATACAGGTTGTTATGGGACACTCAACAAAAGGATACTGGCATACCTTGTTTCATGCCAATGGATTTGTTAACCTCCCCTATATTCAATTTTAAGCATAAGATTTAATTATTAATAGTATCAATTATTATGCCATGTATTAAATGAATATACCTCTACTTCTAAAATAACCTCTGCTTTGTATCCCAGGAAAATAAGGTTTGTAATTGTAGTCTTTTAATATTCATTCCTATATTTCTTTCTCATATCACTTTAGAGACAGAAAATGAGCGCAAAACCCCTCCTTCTCCTCCAGTAGCGTGTGCCAGGAAGATGGGAAAGCACGTCTGCAGACAGCCCTGTAATGTTGAATTTCAGTGTTAGTCAGAGGTAAGGATGAAGCTTTCTTACTGTAATGTAAGGGAAACCACTGCTCAAGGCATCCTACCTTGGAAGTTCAAATTTCCAGGTACAGCATAATGCTAATGCTGGTTTTCCCATTCTCTTTGTCTCTCTTTTGTTGCTTTTTGTCATAATGCAGAGCACACTAGCCCCTTGATATTATCATTAGAAAAATCTCTAAAGTAGTACTGAATAGAGGAACAGGATAAAGACTGGCTTCCAGTTAGAATGAAATGGTCTGTGCTGTTTTTGCCTTGTCTGTGTTTAAGACTGCATTGGAGAAAAAGCAGGCAGGTGGTCACTGGAGATGAGCTGAGTCACCCAGCTGCTTAGCATTACTTCCCTTTCCATCTGCTGAAGCTACCTACAGCTGCTGTTTTGCTGTTTTAATTAGGTACGAGTCTCATGATTTCATGTAACACGGACTTTAGGTAGAAGAATTGTAAGGTTCATCCCTTGAAAACGTCCACTAGGTTGGCTGACCTAATAAAAATGTAAATTATCATGAATGATACCGAAATGACATTAATGACATGAAAAGTGGCAGCTGTGCAGTGGCATAATAGTGCTGCAGAAGCAAAAGCAAGCATCTCTGACATTACAGTTTGCAAATTTCCCTCTTCCTCATACTATTTAGTTAATGTGCACCCAGGAGAAGTTTAGCTCTAGGGCCAAAGACTCTCCTGTGCTAGGGCCTCATACTTAGACTGAGAAATAACTTGAATGCAAAATCAGAGCCAGTGAAGAAAAGATTCATGCGTTGGAATGTAGTGGGTTTGCCTTTTGCTTATTTGCATCAAAGGTTGGTTTCCCCAGCAGAAAGTCTAACAGGTATGTTTGGGGTTGAGGTGCATGGCTGAATGATGCGTGTACCGTCTGCACCTGGTCTTATTTCAGAAGCATAAAATAAGCTGTGTCTGCTCGGTTTGGATTTACACAGAAATTGAACATTCCTGAGTCAGAAGAGCAAAAAACATTGTTTATCCTTGTAGATTTTTCTACTCAAGAAAGGCACAACTCTGACAGACTGGGGAATCAGGCGCTCCCACTACTGAAAATTTCCTAACTGTGATGTAAATAACATACAATGTAAAATGAGCTGGTGAGAGCTGATCTATGCGTGCTACCTCTACTTGCAAAACAGGCAGCTGAGATATATTACACATAATTAAGTATGATTAAGAAAGTTACTTTCCAGTGTTCTGTAATTGTTGATGAATTTACTGGAAATTCAAAAATCAACATATTTGCATTCAGTGAATGATTTTTTTTTAGTGGTAAGATTGATCAGAGCAATCCTGAAGGAGAAAGGCAGGAGCTGGAACGGGTCCACTGTAGCAGTCGATGTTGTGTGCCAGCACTTTACTGCTATGGGAATGCAGTAAGGCATGCATTCTGCTGAGTGGTCCCTATAGGTCCTTCTATTGATCTTACCACAGAGAGGTATGTTGTAAAAACTGAATAAGAGAATTCTCATTGAAGCCCCTGAGAGCTTCAGTGCTGAGAAAAGTCAGGTTAAGGATTTCATTTTCCCTACAATGCTTCCTTTGCTTATAGCTACTTCTCTCTTTAGAACTTCTGGGAAGGGACAGGGGGACTAAAGACATTTCTTTGTCTTTGTTCTCATGTATGCTGGAATTTCTACATCTTTGGGTTGTTTTGAAGCTTTGCTCATACGCTGAAGAGGTTTGAAAATGTCTGTTGTACGGCACTAATACTCTACCTATTAGGGGAAGATTTTGAAAAGTGCAAGTAGGAGCAAGGGGACCCGTTTTCTTTCCTTTTTCCTGGTGTTCAGAATCCAGATCTTATTTATAGATCTGAAATTATATCCAGATCACTGAAGTACAAACAAAAATATGTTGTTCTACTTTGATTCTCCTTATGCTGCTGCACTTCTCTTTTTTTGGAATTGGAACGAATCTTGCATTTTAGGAAGTCTGCTTCCTGTATTCCAAATGGCCCTTTTAATATGAGACAACACTAATATGAATTGTCAAAGCTCCTAGGGAGTTTTGTCTGCGAGGACTGAAATACAGTATCTGAAAGACACAAAAAATGCTAATAAGTATTTAATTTATTTCTTTTGAACTGCTATTTGCTTTGTTTGTGTGCCATATATAGTAAGTGCCTGAGCAGCTTTCATTATTTTATTATCGCTTCCACCAATTCTGTTTTGCTGCACACAGTAACGTTAATTTGCTCACTTTGAGTTTGTTCTGCCACTTGATTACAAGAGCTAGAGGAAACAACCAGCCATCTGAGCTCCTTCAATGAATGCTTAATTAGAGGATTCATTAGCTTTGTTTACTCTTTGGATCAAGACTCCAAACTAGGCCACAAAATCTGATGGCAGATTACTTCTTTTGGTTAGATCTTAATTCGCAGAATGAATTAAATAGGTGACCCACGTTTGTCAGAGTCCAGCAATTGAAGATAAAAAGGTTCTTGTGCAAATAATCGGAAGCTACCTTGCCAGCTGCAGAGCAACGTGCGTGTCTTGAAGAAGCCCACTCAGCCCGTTCTGAAAGAGATTTATTCCTCTGCAAAATCTCGTGAACGGGTCTTCTGCCAACAAGAGAAGCAAGGAGTTAGACTGAAGCATGTGGTAGGAGTTTGCCTAAGTTGGCACTGGCCCGTTGGCTTCACTGAAGCCCTGCCAGTTTAGGCTAGCTGAGGATTTGAGCCTCAACTTTTAAAACGTTTTGTCTCCTTGTGGATGATCTTACACAAAGCTGTCACCTGAGAAGTGTTTTACAATGCCATAAAATCCAAGAATAGTTGTTGACGCTTCCCCGTGCCATTATGAGATAGTGTTTTCTGCCTGCAGTATGTACTCGTGTGTTAAGCACTGAACTCAGATCTGAGACATTCTCATCAGTACCAGTGGTGTTAAGGGGCAAAGACAAAGTGAACCCTGAGTGTGTGCACCCGAGAGCTGTTCTGGGAGACCACCTCTCGCTACTGCACTTTTAAATGCTCAGTGATGATAATTACGTATGTGTAGTGTTACCCTGTTAGTGATAAGTGCAAGACGATGCATACACTTAAAAACATATGAAAGGTTCATAAATCAGGCAGAGGTTCAGTTTCCTTCCAAAAACGTTGCAGGATGCGTGACAATAAAGATAAAACAGGAGTCAAAACCAGTATTTATTTGTGATCTGCAGGCATAATTGAAAGGCAGAGAGATCTTTTATCTGTGGTCTGCAGGAACTTCAGCATGGTCTGAGCTCTCCGTTAGCAGGATGGGTGCTTCCTTTGGTCACAGAATCTAGCAGAACGGTTGAGGAATTTATCTGCTGTAACTCAATTATTTTTTGAAATTTTATGGGATTCTTCTTACTGCACAAGTAGCAATAAAATTAGTGGAGTGTACATAAAGCCACCTCTACCTTTAATATACATAATCTTCCCATGCACACAAGTGCAAGCATTTTTCAGCAAGATATAGGCATCCCATTATTTAGCAGTCTGGCATGGACAGCTGACCATAAAACACAGATGGAAAGCGAGCAGTAAAACTGTCTGACTGTACTGCAGTGTGCTGAATGGTTAAGCTTCATAGCAGCGAGCTGAAGTTGCTCAGCTCTGCGGCATATGAATAAAAATTATTGAACTTCCGCAGCCCGTACACCCGATTTCCTACATCAGACCTTCTTGCATGAATCAGATTCTTGGTATTGTATTTGATAATCAAGGGTGATAGTCAAGGACATACGCCTGGGTGTGAAGGAATAGGGAATGCATCCCAGTGCTCCAGTTTTATGCTAATACAACCTCACTGAAGCATTTGCAGAGGTCTGCAGAGGTTTAATCTCTGGCACTACTCCTAGAGGGAAATTGGCTTTGCACCACCCTAATGCAGGACTATTTGTAAATTAAACAGCCTGGCCGACGGTGCCTGTAAGGCTCTCGTAGCATGTATTACTGTGGTCTTGATTATGCTGCTGAAGGGCAGATGAGAAGTTACTGTTTTTTCTTATTTGTGCAATTTTTTTTCAGAGAAACAGAAACTACCATTAAAACAGCTGCTAACATTTTTTTTTTTTCTTTTTGAATGTGGGGGAGAAAAAATTGCTTAAAAGCAAAAGACATTGCTCAGCTGGAACGCTGAAGCTTTATGAATCACAGGCAGATCCCAGTTAGTAATGAGAGCACGATGCAGGCGTGCTTCAGGGAGCCTCGTGCAGGTACGAAGCAATGCCTGCTGCCTTTGGGTGTTCCGCAATCATCGCCTTCATTACATCAGGATCTGTCACACTCTTTCAAACTTCTGTTATCCTGATATTATCCTCTAAGTCGTTCAGGTGACTGGTGGTATTAGACCCTATAAAAGCCTTCAGGTTACTAAAAACTTGCGGCATGAGTTTGGCTTTTGTGTGAGCGAAACCTTGAAATAACTTCAGAAGTGCCTGGCATTGTAACTAACTAGCCTGCTTATTTGGCATTGCCAAAAGCTACTCAGTCATTTGTTTTAATTACTCCAAAATCTCCAAGGGTCATTGTTGCTGTTGAGCAGATGGTTGTGAGTGTTACCTTCTAAGAGATTCCGCTTCCTCTCTGACAGCAGAAATGGTGAAATGTGCACTTGCATGGGCTGCAGTGTGGGAGATTTGCCTATACCTAGCTGGTGCCCTGCAAGTCAGAAAAATTCCTGCAGCAGCTCAGATCAGTGCAGTTTCCAGAGTCTCCAGAGTAAGATAGGAGATAAATCTTCAAGGGTCTGCTGATTCGCAAACACAGCCATCAGAACTGACTAGAAATTGTATTAACTTTGCTTTTCAAGGAGAGTAACTGGGCCGTTTGTTATGAGGTAGTGTAAAGCACTTGATGTTGTAGAGAATAGCTATTGAGTAGACGGGGTATTAGGAAAGATGAGGTAGCCAGATAGATCCTATTATCTCGCATTTATCTATTTCTGTTGGTAGAATCTATAAGAGGATGTTTGTGAAGCTAAACAAGCGTATTTCAAATACTGAAAGCAAACACGAAAGGTCACGTTTCACCTTTCAGCACAGCAGTCTGCAGTTCAGAACGATACAGCTGGGTAGCGGCCTAAAAGCTGCTTGCAGCAAAGAGTTTTCTGGGTGGATTCTCACTGCCTCCTGGTTCCTGCCTGATTCCAGATGGGGTGACCTTTGGGAGAGCTGAGAGCTGGTTTGAGCTCTCTGACCTACAGCACATCAGTGTAATGGTTTTATGCTCTTGAGCAGCACTCTTTTTCTGGTAGATGGGTATCAAAATGATGAAATGAAACGCGAACAAGAAATGACCAGAAGAGAGCCCTTTCCTACACTCTCTTGTCAAGTCTCAAGCTCTTGCTCTCGTGTTGCCATACGTGTATCAGGTCATGCAGTATAAATCCAGGCAGTTCTGTATTTTAAACTGTAGTTCTTGGAAATTCTCAATTGATAAAGGTATTCTCTGACCTCTGGGCACAAGGATAGAATAACTTTTAAAAATTCTAGGATTGGCACACTTACCAAATCAGAATTAAGAACATTGTTGTTGAGCCTAAGTGGTGCTGAGCATCTAAAATTTTTATGAGACTGTGGTTGTTTGAGAACTGAATCCCCTATACAACATTTAGTACCTTTCTTATCCCAACACCAGTCATTTATAGCAGGGGATGCCAGCACAAGAGTAAAACAGATTTCCACATTCCCAGGTTAGCAGAGGCTCTGAGGCTGTGAATGCCTGGACTAGTCTAGCTGGGGAGAGGAGCTTTCAATTAAAAATTGCCTGTTGCCGTGCTGTAGTAGGAAATTGAGAGCCAGTTGGCACGTCTCAGAGGCTGGCTGATAAACAGGCACAGCCACGGTGTCTGGAGGATGTTCTCGTTCAGCACATTTTCTAAGCAGCCTCCAGAAGCTGAGGCGCTGTGGATGTACAATCAGATATTAGTTACCCTGCTCTGATGAGTCAGTCCTTAGCAGGGAGATGTGCTTATTTCATCTGCCCAAAGATATATTTTCCTTTCCTTTCAGCACCAGCAGGAGCTAGTCAAGCCTCCTATGATTAACACAAATGGGATGGTAACAGTTAACCTCTGCATTACTGCACCACATTCTGTGACGTTACAGACGTTGGCAGCTTTCAGTGGCACCTCACAAGTGGTATGAGTAGTTTATATGCTGTCACTATTTAGAGGAATAATCCCTTGTGTACCTGCTTTTACCGTGTTGTTGGGAAATGTTTTCTCGACATTCACAGGCTACAAGATACGACAAAATTGGTTGTATCCAGATTTAAAGAAGTTCTTTGTGTAGTCATTAAGAAATCAGGTGGTAGTCTTGAAATATTTACAGCTCCTTTGTTCTGGAAGGCAACAGCTTAGAATTCATCTTCCATGCCTCAAATTTCCAGCTACCATTTTTCCTTTCCAGCTCATGCTTGCCTAATTACATCACAAGTGCTCAATAGCAGGCACTCTGAATTTATATATACGTACAGTATCTAGCGTACTTGTGGGCCTCCACAACGTGTGGCAATATTAATAAAAATGAAGCATAACAGTAGCACTTCTTGATCCATTAAGATAATGGTTCCTCATCAGGAGGAACACGCTTTAAAAATATCACTAAAGAAATTTGTACAAGCTCTAAGAGGTACCTCTGCTTTGAAGTACTGGGGAAAAGGTTCCAAGCTACTTTTTGTGATTTCGGGAAAAGAGACTTAGTTGTTTTTAATACCCATGCATATTCAAGACGGAAAGCAGTTTTTCATTAATTCCTCTTTTTTAACTTCAGTAGTGGCTGCATGCAACTTGATTTTAATCTTTGGAGTCTATATGTGAAGAGAGCAAAGAGGAAAGAGTCACAGTATCCACGATGTCTGCTTCTGTTAGATCAAAGTAAGGCTGGGCTGTGTCCTCTCTTTTATTTGTTAAAATGACTCGTGAGCATGGCAGCATTTTCAGTAAGCTAAGGAAGGAAGTGCACAAGCTGGGTTGTTCCTGTAACTAACACAGCCTTTAAATCTGGGAGCATCTGAGGCTTGGGTTTAAGACCAGTAAGCCTGGAGATTAGATGTTGAGAGAAGAGGCTGATGCTGTGAGCCTGCAGAAAAGAGGAGCCGTTCTGCCAGCTGCTCCTGCAGCCGTTAGAAAGCAAATGCCTTTGTAGGCTCAGCATGGTCGGAGAGGTGAAGGTGCATCTTGGGGACGTGTGTGGGATGAGTGAGGGGGAGGAAAGGAGGAGTTATTTCTTCCAGTAGTGCAGCCTGAGTGAGACAGGAGGCGACCGACGGAGTTCAGTGCTCCCCAGGGTTTGCTGCTGCTGTGCTCAGAAAAAAGAACGCATTGCAGATTTCATTTAGGCTGGCCGAGGCTGTTCAGCTGCATCTAGGGCTTGCCTTGAGGGGCAGAGTTACTATCCATATAATCTGACCTAAATCATTCCTTCAGGAGGCTCGGCACGCTTCGGAGCAGCCTGCGCTGGACTGAGAAGTGCTGTGCACAAGGAAGGAGAAGGCCCAAAGGAAGGGTTAATTCGGGGTCTGCAGTTCCCTGGGGGCAGACTGCAGCGTTTGGAGCTCTGTGCTCCCTGCCAGCGCCTCCTGTTGGGAACTCACCCTGTGGAGCTGCGATTTAGGAGGAGAGGAGAGGGCAGAAAGGGAGCAGAGACGTTCTTCCTGGACTTTTCAAGGAATCTGCCAGCATGAGGTGAAATAAAGGGCCTAGGATTGCTGTGTCAGGGACAGCAGAGGCAGCTGCAGCCCAAGGGGAACTTAAGCGAAGTTTCTCTGTGTCCCTTGGGGGCGAATGGGGAAAGAGGGGATTTTACCCTTTTTCCAAATGGAAAAGGAAGGAGCAGCCCCTCTCGCATTAACCCTTGGCAGTGTCCTGTGCCTGTCACTGCAGGGGTGTGGAGGCAGGACCTGGCATTGCTACCTGTACTGGGAACTTATTGCTAGAGCCCTACTATAGGCAGGGAAGGGATGGAAGACGGAGAAGTGATCGTCTGAGTGGCTGCTGTCAAGTGGAGCTTGGAGAAAGCATTACTCAGTCTGCCTCCTCTCTCCACCCTCTGGGAAGCTGCCGCTTCTGCAGCAGGTCCGGTTTCTGGCAAAAGTTCAGCACTGCAGCAACTTTCCAGGAGGAGAAGGGAGGGAGAGAGGAGGAGAGTCCCGCATAGAGGAGGAGCTACCATGTCCCAGGCTCCCTTTGGACAGAAGAAAAACTGCTAAAAGCAAGAAAAAAAAATGCAAAGGGCAAGCCTCTTTCTTATCCAGGAGCAGTGAGTGCTCTGCACCAACTTCCGTATAGTTAACAGAAGTTTTCGGTGGCCTTATCACAGCCAGACCACACGCCAAGAGCTAGTGTTTGTGATTGATACTGCATAGAATTCTTCCCCAGAGTAGCTAAAAAGGATGCAGCAAAATGGGGTGATGGGAGCATCCACGGGATCGGAACAGTTTTAGCCCAGGAAGGTGTTCCTTTCTGAGTGCCCCGAGAGGAGGTACAGGTGAAAGTGGGGGGAAAATGTTCATTTTGGGGGAGAGGAGTAAATAGACACCATGTAAGAGGGAGGTGTTAAATCAGGAATAGAGAGGTGGGGTGCCACCAGGCAGGAAATCAGGACAGACCTAGCAGAAACTGAGCAAAGGGCTGAGAAGCGAGCGAGTGGGCTTTGTACAGTCGTGGGTCCCTTCTCCCTTTCCTCCCACAGCCTTCGCCAAGCGTTCAAGGCAGCATTTGTGGACACCGAGTGCTGCTCCCACTGAGTCCAGATTGCAGGAACGGAGACCACGTCCCCTGTGGGAGTGGGAAGAGCCCAGTTTCTAACTGATCTGCGTGGAGGGGGTTTAAGTTCTCCGCCTGCAACCAGCCTTGCACACAGAGCAATTTTGGGGTGACTGAAATGAAGCTTGCGACTCCTTTCCCACCTGCACCTTTAGGTGCCTCCTGCTGGAGAGCAGCGGTAGGTGTGTGGGGCTGTGCAGTGCTTCGTGGCCCTGCTGTGCCTTTTCTATCCTGCACAAGGTAGTGAAGGCATTGGAGCACAGCCACGTGGGAGATGGGGTGTAGGAGAGGACGCATCAGCTGCTCTGCTGCTCCCAGTGAGTGGGAGGTGAGCGTGGCAGTGGGAGTTAATAGCTCTTCTGCAGCTCGAAGGGAGCAGAGCGGCTTCTCCTGACCGCGTTGGGGAGATAACGAGCTGGGGGGCAGCTTTGATGCTCTCTCTGGAGCAAACCCCGGGGAGGCAACGAAGGGAGCTGTGGCTCTTTGCGATTATTTGCAGGGGGATTTTTGGACAGGAGGAGACCAGCTCTGCGTGGCTGCAGCCTCTCCTGCAGCGATGGCTCCCAGGGCCGGGCAGGCCTGGTGCTGGCAGCCGGGGAAGGGCGGTGGCTGCTGCCAGCTCCCCTCTGCCGCAGGAGGCTGCTGAGTCACTCCTGCAGCGCCTGCTCCTCTCTGAACCTCCAGGCTTTCCTAGGCACCCGCAGTGAGACTGATGGAGACAACGCAGCCTCTTTATCTCTAGCCCTTTCTCTCTGTGTCGCTTTTTTTCCCCCTTTCTGGGTCCCAACCAAAGGAAGACATTGCTTTATATATTTTTTTTAAAGCTATAACCACCATAAGGTGATGCTGAATCTTCTTTGATAATAGATCTTCCTGTTCCTCCAGAGAGCAGCAATAATATTTAATGAATACAGTGAATGCTGCAGCAATTTTCTTCTTTAAAGGAGCCCTACTGGGCATTGAATCAGCAATTATTATCCACCGGGCAGACATTTCTTGGAAGAAGGGCTGGGTGTGTGGGGGGGAGACATGATTTTTTTGTTTGTTTTTTGCAGAAATAAGCAGCAATAAAGCACTTTGTACTGCTGCTTTCCACTGCCTGCTGTACAAGCTATTCCTCTAACCTCTTTTTCCATAGGGATTGCTGCAGAACTTGTTGGTAAAACTCTTCAAAACTCCCCAGCACGCAGCTCTAGGGAGGATGCTCTGCAAGGAGGTGAACCTTGTCCAGGCCTGTGCTCGTTTCACTGAAGTAGGGGCTTGGGGAGAAATGGGTGCTGCCTGAATGCTGATGGCCAGCATAGAAAAAGCTTCCATCAGTGTTTCACTGTTCTCTCAAGCATTAGTGCTCTTTAAACATTCACATCTGCAATACCTGGTAGGAAGTTCATAGATGTAGTGGTCCTGGTCTCCTGAAAATCGAAGTACTTGTTTGAGCCAGTGGATGATGCCTCATTGCGTTGTGCCTTACAGCTCTATATTGAACTACCCTATAGCCTTACCTTCTTCATTACAAAGATATTAACACTACTTTGTCTTAAGATAAGCTCATCCTAACTGTTTTAAAATCCTGTTTTCATTTGTTCAGAACTTCTATATGTTTTTTGTTTGTTTGTTTGTTTGTTTTTAAATTAACTTTTGCTTTAGAAGTTCTTTGTGCTTGCTATATTTTAAAGCAGGACCTTGAAATTTCGTGGTGCTGGGCATTATTTCAGCTGGATCTGTTTTGTCTGTTACAAAGAAGCCTTTTGATTATGATCATAGTGTTTTTTTCCAGAACACTTGTAGATTCATACAAATATACCAACATATTCTATTAATATACTTATTTTATTCTTTTCCTTTAGTGTTTAATGCCCTGTACTGTTTACAGCATGCAATCCAAATTCTGCATTTAATACCATTAGGCTTTCTATTTTTTCCTCCATGGGCTCATACTAATTGATTCTAAAATGCATCAAATGGTTGAAATATATGCAAGGAAAAAACATTCCATTATTTAATGAGCCACTCAAAGTCAGCTCCTCGTCCTCCAATGTTTATGACAAAGCAAGGCCAATTGTAGCCAGCCCCACAATAAGTCTGGCTCGTTGGCTCTTCCCAGCCTGAAATCTTAGCCTTAAAATAGAGCCATGAGACCAGCAGGGTTTATTAGGTACACACACAAAAAAATAATTAAAAAATCTCAATCATCAGTCCTTGCTGCTTCTAACTCTGGCATTAATTCTAGTTCAATGCTCGCTGCTAGCCACAAATCTAAATTTAGCCAGTTGGCCTTGGCACAAACCCCCTCTGAGTCCTATCATGTCCATATCCCAACTTGTTTAGGAACATGATTTTGGTGGGAAATTTGCTAGAGTGATAAGAACTTGAGAACTTGTTTCTGAGCTCTGAGGTCCTGTTTGGGAAAACAGCAGGAAAAAAATGTCTTTTGCCAGCCTGTGTTCCAGAATCTGCTCACATTCTTATTGTTTCCTTTTTCAGATCTATTTTTATCCCAGCCGTTCCTAGCTGCACATCTTTCGGGATATGCAGATGTTACATAATGAATAAGTCATTTTCCTTGTAGAACGACGAGAGGAGTGGAGCCTTGAATTAGGAAATCTTTCTTGTCAAGTTCTGCAGTTTTCATAAAGTTATTTATATAGACACAAGTATCTCTCTGCCTGTAACATCGGTTTTATCAGGCTTCAGCATTTCATTTGGATAGCTCTAAGGGGATTACTCAAGTTATTAAGGAGTGTGTGTAGGAAGACTGCAGGTCTTCCCTTCTGTCTTCCTCCCACACTTCCCATCGAAGACTCAGAGCCTAGTAAACTGCCTTAGAACACTTGGAACTGAAGCCTATGAATCTTCTTCTGTAGCTAATGGGCACATCATTCATAGTGCGTGTTGTGTAGCTACAAGAGGAGTATTAAAGACCTGGCTCTTGAAATGTAAGAGTTTATCAAAGAAATGCAATTAAAGGATGGAGAAAAGGAAAGGGGAGAAGCAGCATCCAGGTTTTTCCAGTAATTTAATTTCAATGTGTGTTTCTATGTTTCATTGACTAATAGTAGAGTAAAACGTTGTTTTACTTTCGTGTTTTTCATCTACTGATCTCAAGATGCATCATGAATACTAATCAGGTAACTTCAGAAGAAATTTGGATTGGCCTACCTAAAAAGTAGTTAAAGACTGCTTAAGCCATACTGGCAGTGTTTTCTAAAGATGGTCCTATTGCATTTGCTTATATAAAGACGACAGTCATCTATTAACGACTTATAAGTTCTCCAAAATTACACCACTGCAAAGTGAGACCAAAACGAGGACATGTTTGTTAGTCTTATGCTAATTTTTTGATTACTGATTCTGGTTAAGATTCTGATCAGTGTCCTTCTGAATAGAAAATGCTTGCTAGTCTTTCCTGTAATCTGTCAACGTTTGGAATGATTATGTGCAAAATGAAAACTCTTTCCCCAGGCTAGTACACCAGATATGTAAACCTATCCTATTAAAGGAGTAATTTACTTAACAAGGCACAAAATTGGCTTGCCATCCCATGAATAATTGGAATAAATGTCTGCCATCTGAGCCCTTGCTGCAGTCACTAATACAGATTGAGACTTGCAAGGTTTGGCTGCACTGTGTGCTAAAAGGGCTCACAGGTAGAGCTCACACAAACTACCTCTTGGTCTTGGGGATTACAGATGGGACACATAAAAATCCCTGCACATGCCCAGATACTTATTTTATCTTCCACCAGCCCAACTTAGGAAAAGCTTTATGTTCTGTTGGGATCTGAGGATCCTTTGTGCGTACCATCCTTTGTTGTGGAACAACACATGTGATCTAGTACCTGGGAGCCCCCTTATATATAGGGTATGTATAGGTACCCCTTATGGGATCAGAGGTCTGGAATTGGGACAAGAATTTGGAAACTATAACTTTTAATTACATGAAATTAATTCATTGGTCAAGAAGCAGAACAAACAATACAAAGTTAGGGGTCTGTCTATCTGCGTGTTAGACAACACTTGTTAATGTCCAGGCCCCCAGAGCTAAAGCTTGAATATGATCATCAGAGCCAAACATGGTGAGAGTCTGTGGCAGACACAGAAGGTGGGCATTCATTTGAGTCTTTGTCTAAGTCTTTCAATTTGTTATTGTCATAACAATAAATATAAGGACACTCAGTGGGATTTTGTTTTGGACAGGTTATCTTCAGATTCTTCAAATGTTGGCTTCCGTGATAGTTCCAACCGAAGCAGTTTTCAAGATAGAGCGCCTACAAGTTGCACTGCTGGACCAGTACTGTATCTAAGATGGTAGGTAAGTGCTGTAGCTTTGCTTTTCTTGGTAGCATGCTGTGAATTATTTATGCCATCTCTTTGTTGTCCTGGCGGCTTGGATGAAGGGAGAAAAATGCATGAGTGTGCGGCTTCATTTATAGACCACAGTAAAATCAGGTACAAAACAGCTGCATCAGCAGGTAGTGGAATCAGTTGCAAGCTGTTATAAGGATATGCCGTGCACCTACGTGGACATTGCAGCACCAAGAAATTTGCTAGAGCTCATCATAGTGGATCTGTTGGGTATAACAGGTATATTTTAGTCTTGTATCACTGTGTATCTGGTGTTACATTGGCAGAATAGCTTGGATAAACTGTCATGTACATGCTGGTTTAAATAGATGTAAGCACGAGCCTCACTTGAAAAAATATAAAGCTCTAACTGAACACTTTTCAGTGTGTGAACCATCTGGCTCCTGTTTCTATACTCTCAGAACTGCACAAAGCCTTAGTACATGTATCCGCATCACCTCTCCGTAAGGTGATGGCACCCCATTATCCTTGTTTAGCACCTGGGAGTTGCACACATAAATACCCTGGACTATCAAAGAATTAATTATCTAACATAATTTTATGCGTTCCTGTGAGTTCCACAAAGCACATTTTAGCAATTTTGTAGTCCTAAAGATCTTTGTAGTCATGGCTGCATGTGATTTTCTGAGAATGTTCTTAGGAGACTGGAACATGAATGTAGTTGTCTGGAGTTTTACATCAACATTGTTGCCCCTGAAATACCTTGTTCTGGTGATCTGTAACTATTGGTTCTAATTTAAAAATAAAAATAAAAGATGTTGAATGGGTACATAATTACGTTAATCACAGAGACAAGTTAAGCACATTTGATTTTTGATACAGAGTGATATTGTAAAAGGCAGGTGGTTTCTCAGCCATAGCCCCAAATTCTGCACATCCTTCTATTACTGGCTAAAATAAAGCTTATAATTAAGTAGGTTACTGAAGAGTTTGTAGATTCTATTTTATGTGCAGCTGCTGCAACATTTAAAATTCAGTTTGTTAAGGGATATAGACATCATCTATTAAGTTATAATGTATAACTTAATGTAGGGTGGGAGGGACCATTAGCAAATGCCATATGCTAACCTCAGTCGTGTCCACACTATAATATAAGTTAGGAACAAAGGCGTATTCCCAGATGCAGTTATCTCCCATGGAAGAGACCGATAGGGTCAGCACGCCCATTGTCCACGCTGACTTGAGGGAAGAGGTTTGGGTGAGGGAAAGACACAGACAGATGCGAAGCTGTATGATGGATATGCCTGATTACAGCATGAACAATAGCTGAAGAGAGGTTCATGCCGAGCTTGCTGCTGTGAATTTACTCAAAATTTAATGAGCCCAATCTGCCACCTTTGCATCCAGCAGGAATTTTTCCATTGATTGGAAATATGGCAGGCTAAGGCCCAATATCAGACAGTGGCTAACATTATTAGTGCATACCTCTTTGTTATTCCATTTAAGAGATGAAAAGTCACCAGTAACGATACTTACACATGCTCCTGTTTGTCGTTTATAGGAAGTTAAGCTGGGGTTACAGCACTTTATGCTCTGCTCTAAAATGACTGTTCTACCATTGCACCTTGTGAAACACCCTCAGGTGTCCTGACTTTCAGTTCCCTTCTCCTATGCGGTGGCCTAGTTACTAGTCTGTCTTTCTGCCCAGAGAGTAAAACAGAATCCAGGGATCCTGAGGCTGCTCTAATTAGCCCCTACCTTCCAAAAACCAGAAATAAAACCCTGACTGATGTGCCTTCAGACACCTGGTCTAGCTATTTGGTTGTGCTGTTTCCTTCAAAAGCTTTTTACTGGAGTGTTTCAGCCCAGTTTAGGTTACTTTTCCAGCTACCTTATCTTGCTTTTATTTTGATGGGTATTCAGTATCTCACATTGTTTTGTTGGCTTAGGACAAATCTCGAGTGTACCTCTGCAGAAGTAATATATAATGTCAAGAAGGAAGCTATGTAGAACATAATTACTTGCAGTCTTCCTGAGTAACTTAGAGTCATATTTAAGGTTAAATTTCATTCTCGGTAGTCAGGAAAGCCAATTTGATTAGTAGCTTTATGCACAGAAGTTGCCGCTCATATTAGATTACTGCTGCTTTTTTTCCCAGATTTTTGCCAGTGTTTATTGATTAAGTGTGCTGCTCCAGGCACAAATAAATAAATAAATAAAATCATGTCCTGCAGCTAATCAATGGGCTGGTTTTTAAAAGTCTGCAGATCACGTTACAAGGGCAATTGCTATTGTGGGTTCAGCAGATGTGGCTGCAAGCTGTGATTTTGGATGCAAATGCGATTTAAAAATAAAGTAGTGTCTCCCTGCATCTCAGCTCTCTGGTTTTAAAAACGGCCTGTTCACACAATCGTGTGCTGGAATGCATTTGTTTAAACACATTTTTAAGTGTGTTTTCTTAAGTGTTTTCTTACTACTCTGTATGAGGCAAAAAGAATTTCACATCAGAAAAACTTAATTTATCCCATCTTCATTGGTCAGTATCATTGGACACAGTACCCCAGTATACACTTAAGAATTAGTTCTCATTATTTTACCTAGCTGCAAGCAATCTTGCACTCAGTGCAGTTTTAATTGGGGTAAACAATTTAATGCAGCTTCTAACATGCCATAATCATGATTTCTTTCCTTCCATTGGATATACAAATGAGAACGTTTTATTTTGCTCAGTCTGTTTCTCAGTTGTGACTTAAGGACATTCTTACCTGTGGCACTTTGACACTCTGATATTCTTAGGGGCCCTTCCAATGTTCACATAAGGTAATATACTTGAAAGTTTTATAGGAAGAGCTGTATGAGCACAGACTGCCACAGAGACAGTTTTAAATTGATAAGGTAAGCAAATAAGGGGAGTTTTGTCCAAAATGGCACAGTGCGGTAAAAGGATGGCCAATCTGAATCTGGTAGGTTGTCAAACATGAACTGATAGTGCTGTCCTGCCTTACAACCCCACAATAATGCAGTATCCATGTAAGAAATTAGATTGCAGTGTTGAATCAGATCTCACCCATAATTGTTTAACTCCATCTTTATCAGCAGTCTGTCCTGATAAATTACTGCAACCTAAATTAACCAAAGAAAGTAAGACTTTTTATTGATTTCTATGGACTTTTAATTAGGCCCTCACATAAACCTGCCCGAATTCATTAGAGTTACTGGGGTTTCTTTCAACTATTCTGCCCAGTTCAGAAGACTCTTTATGTTCCTAACCTCGTACTAAGTCATCAGGAGGCTTGCGTGGAGTAGAGGATCTCTCTGTGCACCCCCACATTCCCCTATGGAAGGGTCATAAATGCCTGGAAATTTTGAGCTGCCGTGACAGTGCTTTTAAGTACAGCAGTGGCTGAGGACCACTGCTGACATGAAATGAACCTTCTCTTCTAGGTATCCACCTATTCAATACTGTGCTTCAGTGCTCAGCAGTGCTTATTTCTGCATGCCTAAGTGTCCTTACTTCTCTTTTCTGCATGTAATGCTTCCTGTATTTTACTCTTTCAAATTGATAACAAATGTGTTCTTTTGAAATGCAAAACAGTGTCAGAAACAGAAGAGAGAATTCAGAGTTAGGTCTGAAGCTGTGATGAACCTGTGTTTTAATAACAGGTGGGTTGACAGACATGAAAGAAAAAGCTTTTGAGGGAGAGAGGTTTGTCTCATGAGGCTGCTAACATGTTCTCAGCTTCAGCTGCTTTGAACCACCGTGTTCCAGCAGACATTGCATTTCAGCTCAAACCTCTTCCATTATTTCTAAGGGAAGGGGGGATATCTAACCACAGAACACAGAGCCACAGTAAGAAAATTTATAAAACATCTGAATAATCAAGAATCATCCTACAGGATTTAAATTTTTAGTACCAAGTCACCATAGGCCAAATCTTGCTTGCTTCTATTTTAGTCAAAGGATGTTTTATAAGAATAGGTTCAGGAGGGATTTGGCCTTGTCTTTCACAAGATCATTTTTGTCTATCTTAGCTGTGACATGTCTGCAGAAGTGTCAGTGTGAATTGTCTAGTGATCAACAGTGATGGCAAAACATGACACTTGCGTGTTTGCAGATAACAGCAAACAAATTGACCTTTCATATCAGGCATGTCAATAAACCAAGCAACTCCATTCCTTCGGAAATAAATGCTCTTTCCTCTTTCTTCTTCTCTTTCTCTGTCTCTCCCCCACTCCCACCCTTACCCACTTTTTTCAGTAGGTAGAACCAATGGTGGTGATTCAGACATTTCAGTTTTGGTTTAGATAGTCCTCACATTTGCTGTGGTTTATCCTGGCAGGCAGCTCAGCACCACACAGCTGTTTGTTCCCCACATCCCCGAGTAGGATGGGGGAGAGAATGGGGGAAAATAGTAAAAGCTTGTGGGTTGAGATACAGACAGTTTAATAGGACAGAGAAGGAAGAGAAATAATAATGATAATACATACAAAGCAGGTGATGCACAATGCAATTGCTCACCACACACTGACTGATGCCCGTCCCATCCCTGAGCAGCGGTCCCCACACCCCCCATATAATTTTTCAGCATGTCCACATGGTGTGGAGGATCCCTTTGGCCAGCTGGGGTCAGCTGTCCTGCTTCTGTCCCCTCACAGCTCCTTGTGCACCCCCAGCCTCCTGGCTGGCAGGGAGGTGTAAGAAGCTGAAAAGTCCTTGGCTTAGTGTAAGCACTGCTCTGCAACAGTAAAACATCAGCGTCTTATCAACATTATTCTCATCCTAAATCCAAAGCACAGCTCCATACCAGCTCCTAGGAGGAAAATTAAATCTCTTCCAGCTGAAACCAGGACATGGCAAGCTACAGACCTTTTGGTTTTGAGTGTTAGTATTCTGAGGATGAGAAGCCAAAGGTTGCTGCATGTTATTACTATTATTGATTGGGAAATAATGTCTTACCCAAGCCAAATCCTTTGCCTTTAGATAGCCTTTGTTTCTCTACGAAAGAACTACAGAAAAGAGGAGGACTTGTTTAAAGCAGACTCCTTTTTTCTACCACATTGTTTCATGATGCTTGTCCTACGTGGTGTATATTTCTTTCTGTACCAATCATCTCAGTGTACTATCAGATCTCATCCGGAACAGTTCCCATTTTAAACTGAATTATATGATGTCATACAAATGGTTTGGAATTCTCATTTTCTTTTTGGAACTAGGATAGGTAAGGAAGAGGCTAAAATGCTGAAGAGCCTGCACGTCTGAGACTTCGGGAGTTCAGCACTGAAAGGGATCTCTGATACATTATTCAGGAAATACTGGGCAGACAGCATACCTAATGAGTAGCATCAGGGGTATCTGGACTTTTTCTTTAATGTCAGTGCCTTTGTGCATCTTGCTAACGTGATTTACAATGCCTTAAATGAATTAGTACTACAGTTTCACTGGTCTTGAAAGAATACCTATGCATCATCTTACTTTGACACAGCAGCTAATCGCATCCAGGAGGATTAAAAGGCACGTAGCCATAAATTCTGGCATAAGCTTCAGATAAGGACTGGAGGTGAAAAACAGGGTGGGGAGCCAAGTAGATTCTGCAGCTTGCAAAGTACATCCTGGGCATTGGGGCAGAATTCTGAAATTCACAAGGTCAAAGTAAGCAAAAGTTGTGTCTGACTCAGATGATCAATGGTTCCTGCCCTAATCACTTGTTCGCACTCCCAAAGCTCACTGAAGAAACCAGGAATATTTCTGTCTGGGTCTCTTACTCTAAAGCTTAGGTCTGTGTTCAGACAGACTTCTTAGACTTCTTTCAGATGCAGCTTGAAGGCAGAGGACCTATACGTGCAGCAGTAAATGTGTGTGTGTGGCCTGGATTTTAAGTTCTCATGTCCTCATGATCCAAGGAAGTCTGTCACTTTGCTCCCTTACTGTTCCATCCCACAGCACCAGGTCCTGTAGCCAATAACCTCTATTAGTAGACACGGGTTGCTTTCATTGGCACAGTTATTGTGAAAGGTACCTCTAAATATAGGTATAAAAACGTACAGCAGCCTTATGTGACAGAGTGCTTTGAATCTCTCGTGTGTCTATATAACCACCACTGATTCCACTAGCTTGACTGAATCCTTGCTAAATTACCTCACTGGAAAAGAAGAATCAGACCCCCCTGCTTAACAGAAACCACTGCACTTTATTTTCATTCTGTTTAAAGCCAGAAGGATCCGGTGCTTCAGCTGTCAGCAGGGAGACAGTAGTTATTACCCGTGGAGCTGTTACAGACAAGCAAGAGCACTGAGAAGCTACTGACAGATTTTTATTTCCATTACTGGTAGGCATCGATGTGAATACTAAGAACCATACATTTCTCTTAGTTATGTGTGCCTGGTTTATGCATAAGTGCTCCATGACATTCTTGTTTGCGTTTTGACATGACATCTTTTTCCTCTGTAACTGGACATTCTCTGAAAAGAATGGGACTGCTTTCCTCCATGCTTCATTACAGTTTGTCTTTATGTTTCCCCCCCCAGCAGCCTCCGGCAATTAGGCTGTTAATGTAGTTAGGGCTGGATGGAAGGCAGCAATCTGGGCTCTGAAACAGAAGAGCAAGCCCTGCAGTTCTGCAGCACTTCCCTCTTGTCCACACTGCGTAGTCATTAATAAAGTCCCGCAGGTCTCTCGCTGCGTGCTCTCAGAATCTGGGCTGCCCTTCGCAGGGGAGTAGCGACAGTGCTGGTTCGGCTCTTCCCAAATTCACATAGGGCTGACCTCTGGCACTCCGATAATCTGTCGCCAGCAGCTCCCTTGCAAGCCAGTGACAGGCAACCTAGAACAGGTGAACTACAAAATATTTTCTCTGGGTTTCTTTAAATCCTTGCACGGGAGTGTTAGTCAGTGGCAAACAACAACGGTGATCAAAGATAAGGGTGTGAGTGTAATAAATTGTTCTGTGTGGTAACCTGAGGCAGGCAACATTTAATGTTGGAAAAAAATCACATCAGTTGTGAAATGAAAAGTCAAAGGCGCTCCTTTAGAAAATGTTTCTCTGCTTCAGCAAAGTTCTGCTTTTCCTTCATCCTTCTGAGTCAACTGTTTACCGAGGCTGACCTGAATTTACAAAGAGCTGATTTTCTACCAAAAAATGCATTTTTTTTCAGTGAACTGAAAATAACACTTTCAACAAAGTTTCACCGAAGCTTGTAAGAGAATTTGGGTGGAACCCGTGCCTTAGTTTGCCATATAGCCAGGGTGGCTTGGGGAAAATTGCACTGTCATGCCAGCCTCGTATTGCAGCGAAGATCCAGGAATTAGGATTCTCAAGCAGGCATATAGGAAGTGCTTGCTGCAGAGGAAGCATGAATACGTGAAAAGCAGCAAGGCAAAATATTCTTTACACTCGCATTTATAGACAGACACATGCACGCATTCTGAGGCTTTGTTTTGAGGCAGAAGGGTGAATTTAGTGAATATAGATCAGTTATATTCTGGTGGGTTTAGCCTGAACGCTGCACAGCTCAATGCCTGCTTGTGTGAGGCAGCTTGCTCCGAGAAGGGTTAAGCTTTGTGTTTGTCGACAGCATTGCAGCAGAGGGGATGAAGCAAGCTTGAAGGGCAGAAACGCTGTACTGCATCTTTAACAGGGTGTGTCCCATCCATTGCTGCAGTCTGTGCTGCAGTGAGGTTTAAATTGGGCTCTGTCTGTCTCGTTAAGCCTCCTTACTTTATGATAATTGCAGATGGCGATCACATTCAGACACGGCGCTAGAAAGGCTGATCTGAGAGCCACAGTCAGCCCGCGAAGGGTGGGAAACTTCGGATAGCACAACTCCCCTGCTCAGTCACCCACTGCATAGTCCAAAAAAACTTTTTAGTGATTTTGTGCTTTTAGCGAGTTGAAAGGCTCTGTTGTACATAAAAAGGAGCTAGCCGGGGATTTCGGCACTCTGTAGCATCGTACTGTGCTAGTAATTTTGCAAAGTCATCGAACGTGTTCTGCGGCAGCTGCTGAGTATTGCTGAATCAATCTGGCACTAAGAAAAAGGAGGCTGTTAGGCTGTTGAATTTCCTGGAGATTTGTAAGTCCCTCAGACTCACTTCATGTGCAGTTATAAAAGACACTGGCTTTTCACAGTAGTGACAAGCAGGTTTCAGAGGATTAGAAGAAGTGATTTTGAAATGAAATCCTCTGCCTTCATGACTGCAGTGCTAGCTGCACTGCGTGGGGCAGGTCCAGCACCACTTGCGTCGTCATTGCGTGGTTCAGTTATACAAAGCCTGCCATGGTCTCCTGAGTGCTCGTTCCCTTTGTATTACAAACATCCATCTGTGACGAATGTCATATTTAAATCCTGTGAATTTGTGTGTTGCGGAGTTGGTAGGAAGCGTTCAGTTATTTTTGTTTTGAAAGGAGACGTTTTCTTGGACTACCTTGTAATTCATGACGTCTGACATACGGTGCTGCTCTAAGAAGAGTGCTCATGTCACCCAGTGTAGTTTCATGCTCAGATCTCATCCCTTCTAATTGAAGTGTTGGTCTTACGCATCTAAGACTTGTTCTGCTGAACTGAAGCAGTGACAAATATTTTATTAACCTAAATGAAAAGGTAATACTTGACCAGAACAAAACTATAATTTAGGCTATCCGTCTAATAGCAACTCCCGTGTTCTTACAGGCTCATGCTGCTAGCACATTTGTATGCAGGGGCTCCTGCAGAATGTGTCGAGTCCACCAAAAACTAATCAGGCTTCCTGCTAATATTAAGGGCAGATTGCAAGATCAGCCTCTGTAATTATAAGATGGCAGGCATAATTTCTGCTTGTCTGTGAAGTGTTCGCTGTACTTCTGGCACTGAAAATGAGATAAGTTGTTCAATTTCCTCCCGTGTCGTGAGAGTTCACTGTTCTAAGTCCTGCGGAGCCTTCAGAGAAGATGGCAGGGAGCGGATAGCGTTTCACTTAAAATTATAGCGCCCATATATTTTCAAAGAAAGTGCAGAGCCAGACTTCAGAGCTCATTGAGCAATGTTACCTCTGGAACAGAGCAGACCCTTGTAGATGACACTGTGCATCAGCTACGTGAACAGAGAAATGCTGCTGATTCATCTCGATCTGTACTTTCCCTTCTGTGAGCTCCAGTGCCACCAAGCGCCCGTCTCCTGGAAG
The DNA here is from genome assembly GCA_011076525.1 of Nettapus auritus. Lineage (NCBI taxonomy): Eukaryota > Metazoa > Chordata > Aves > Anseriformes > Anatidae > Nettapus > Nettapus auritus. The sequence goes on along the minus strand of CM021786.1, from coordinate 2,820,947 downwards.
AAAGCAGCCCAGCCTGATTGACGCAACCGACTTCCAAATGATCTCTTTCAGGGAATGCAGTGATCTGCAGCAGGTGGGATCAGAGCTAAAATAATCTTTTCTGAAACAGAAATGTGAAGGCTTGAAATTGGGATTCTTCCAGAGCCTTAAAACTCCTTGTAAGCGAGCTCTTAATGGCAGATTTAGCAATGTTCCCAGCTTAAATTTGTTGGCTGATAGAAGTAATGGTTCGGTAGTTAATAGACTGGGTGTAGTCCTACAGCACAGCTCAGACCAAAAAGGCAGGACAAGCTGCTTTGTTTGTGATCAGTTCCTCCCAAACCAGAGCCTGAGAAGAACTGTGAAGGGGCAGCCTGAAAGCAGACGTGAGGGTGCTGGGCTGGATTTTGCATTTAGGGAAGGAAAGAGCTGGAAAGAACCTTATTCTGCTGGCCCCTGAAATGCCAGGTCTGCAGTGACAGGTGAAGGAAAGGAGAAGTGATACCAATCTGAGATCATGGCAGCCTTAAAGCAACGATAGAGGAGACAATACACCTTACGAATGCACTAATCTTATGTAATTTCAGAGAAGGAAGCTTGCCAAACTTGACGTAAAGAGAAAGCTGGAACATTTTTAGGTGTATACTCTACTTGATTCTCAAGTGGACTCTGCCAGGACTCACTGTGCTGCTATTTTTTTTTTGATACCACTCAAGGTGATCCAGGTTTGTCCTGCATTCCTTCCTCTGTGTTGTAAGAAGGCAATAATGTTTTTTTTTAGAGCTCAGGTGATAGAAACTCTTACTGCTCTCTTCCTGCCTGTAGAACTTTTACTGGTTTGCATCATCTCCAGCAGTATGTTATCAAGAGTTTAGTCTTTTTTAGTCCTTGATTCCTTCTGAACAAAGTTTAACAGATTTATACTGGCTAATTATGCTGTGCTGCTACAGCAGTGCTGTTAATGAGGCCGGAATACTTGCTTAAGAAATTAAACCTATTGCCCGAAATAGGAGTAGATATCCTTGAGCCTTTTGTACGAGATCCCCCTTTGGATGGGGGAGGCTGTAGCCTGGTGAAGAATTGTTCCCTACAGTGCATTTTGTAATCACCACTTGCATATGAACCTAACTGACTTCTTCCTAAAAGGGCAAAAGCTGGAAGGAGCCAAGTGGCAGATAAAGCTCTATGAATTTTCATTCCCTATCTTAGAAGAAAGAATGCGGAGTCCCTTAGGCCAGGCAAGACAATTGTGTGCCTCACCAGGAGATCTGTCTGTTCCCTGCCGAGCCGAAACAAACATTTCCATGTTTATAGGGCTGGCGATGGCTTCATCAAATTGCAGATCAAGTCTGCTTCTGCTTTCCTTCCCTCAAACAATGTATTGAAGTGCTACCTCTGAATTAGTCATCCCATCTGGTACTCACTGAAACCAAGGAGCTAAATCTCCAGGCAGAAGAGAGTGGAGCTGGTCCCTTAGCTGGATTTGTATTTTAACATCCGAGAAACCTTCAGAGGCCCCTGAGAGGTGTCACCCAAGGCAGCAAGAGTGGGGCTGATGTGCAGCAGCTGAGAGCCAGCATGCCCGTTTGCTTTCTAGGGCAGACTTTGGACAAGGAATTACAGATTGCACGTGAGCACACACAAGAAATGCTCTCAGGACAGGACTCGGTCCTTTTCATGCAGTTTTTCATTCGTTATGCTGCAGTCTTGGCGTGTGCAGTTTATATCTCGAGACTGAACTATGTGCCGGGCTGTCACCTCTTCGTGTTCCTGCATGTGTTAATGAAAGAATGTGGGCCCGATCCTGGAGTGCTGCAGTGCTTAATCCTCCCCCGTGAGAGCTGGTGTTGGGTCAGATACTTTGTCTTGCTCAGATCAGTCTTGCTGTCAGTAAAACAAGGCTGTGATTGTCTTCCTGCCTTTCTTGCAGTGCAGTTTTGATGAATAAATCCATTTCTAGACCGCTGTGTTAGAGATAAGTACAATTTGGGCAGAGTGCTGGCAATCTGTGCCTTTTGGATTTCTATACTGAACTCACTAATTAAAATCCAGAAGAGTAGGAAGGCAGAGGGCTTTTTCTCTACAGAGCGTTACCAGTTGCCAGCAAGTAATTTTATTTTCTTTTGCCCGGCTGGTTGCTTGAGCTCTGCTCCAGGCAGTGCGTGTGCTCCCAATGCCTGGCAACAGCGACCTGACGTCAGTCCCGGCACACTCCTGAGCAGCAGAAATAGCAGAAATTGTGCCTTGTCACCGTCTTCTCCTTGGGCTGAGCTGCATCATGCTGCCGCAGGGATAGCCTGCCTTTGGTTTCCTGCACAGAGCAATGCAGAAAGGCGCCTGGGGGGGAATTAGTGCTGCGGGGGAGTGTGGTGCATGCTGAGGGCATGGGTCTGAGCACAGCAGTGGCTGTTTCCTACAGTAACAAGTGTCTTCATGTTGCCTGATGCCAAATTTTGTGCCCTGCAAAGTGGCAGAAGTGCTGCCTTCAGTATTGCCAAATATGAATCCATGCAGGGCAGCGGTTCCCAGCCCCCCTAGGACCCGTGCAGCAATGTGCACCCCTCAGCCAGCTGGCCACATCTCATCTCAGGGACTGCTGCTGCTCTGGGGCTCCCACAGCTCAGAACACGAAGCTCTATTGCAAAATGTCTGTACAGCATGCTCAAAGTAAAATGAGGGTGGTACAGGACAGAAGCCCACTGCAGGTATCGTTGCATTGCTCTGAGGTTTGTCTTCAGTGTGAATTGACAAAGTCAAATGGACGCTTAACCCCTGCTAGAGTTTTGCCCTGCCGCTTCAGGCTTTGAAAAGTGCAGACGTTTTGAGTTACAGTTTGTGTGCACATCCACAGAGATCCTCATAGATCTTGATGCCGCAAACGCCCTTCTTGTTTGATGCAGTAAATACCGGAGCATCCCTGAGTGAAGGTTTTATCTCCTGTTATTTCGCTGTGCCGTTGGAGGTAGTTTTTCACATATGAGAGCCTTAAATCTCTTCTTTGCTGTTTGCTGCAGAAACATTTGAGGCAGGCAAGGATAATAACAAGAAATAATTTTGTAGAGACCACAACACTGCCCACTAACTCTTCAGCTGTTAAATGCCCCCTCGGGTATTTACCTGGAGCTCTTTTCACTTGCTCTTTCCTGCTGCTGAGGAACCAGGCCAGTGGGCGCAACCCGGTACAGAGGGCTGTGAGCACTGCAGGGAAGGGCAGTTTTCCACGCTGGTCTCTTAGTGGCATCTAGCGTTAATATTTGGAATAGCATCCTCTCACTAACTGGGAACTGCAGTAACCTTGAGGATTTCCCTTGGGATTAAGCATTTGTAGGTCTTTTTAAGCAGAATATCACTTATACGAGGGCTGTAGGGTTAGACCTTTTAAAAGCAATGTTTTCCAGCGCTTTCCTTCTCCCTCCATCCTGGCGCTTTCCTTTGGTTTGGGTATTTAGTGAGTCTTTTCATCAATATATTTGGTTTTAGCTTGAGTTTACCCGTTGTAAGATCTATATTTGATTGTTCTTTTTATCAGCATTGATTTGTTACTTCAGAAATAATCACACATGACAGTCGTGACAAGCAAATATCAAAATCCTGTGGGATCGAAGTCAGGTCCTTCTATTCTTGCTGCTCTCTGTCAATCTGAATCTGCATCTTCCCATCGTGAACCAGATCTCTGTGATGGGTTTGACAGGAAGCAATCTCTGATCAACGGCCAAAGCAATTCTTCTCTACAGAATGGCTGAACTCCTTAGGAAAAAACACTCCAGTATGTAACAGGCATCGAACTTAAATAGGTGGTTTTAGCTTTCTGTATCCTCAGTGTCAAAATCAGGGGGTTTATTTTGTAGTAATGCACTTCATACAGACTTCGCAGGAGCAGAGGGACAAAGCACTGCTTTTAAGAAAGGAATTATTGATCACAGTTGCCGAAGAGGACTATGACATCTGCCCATGCGTCCTAAGAATTATTGGAAGCACATTTCCAGCCATGAAAATTTTGATTAAGTCTGACCACACACGTCCCTGCTGAGGACACTTTCGGGAACAAGCTCTTCAAACATTAAAGATGTAAGAGATGCATTAAATATAAAGTAGTCGATAGCCATGATTCAGCTGTGATGGATACATACCACAGGCATTGCAAGAGGGTTTCTACTAATAGGCACTTTGGAATCAGCCAGTGATTCTTAATGAAAATGCCTGCCAGCACTTCCTCCTTTTAATCTTTCTCATGATATCAGAGAGAAGGAAGGAGTGGGATTGCTGGAACAAAAGTAAAATATAAATTCAGAGTTTGCAAGTCTCTTGGTAGCTGTTTCAGTTGTGCCACAGCAGCTGGAGCTGAGGGTTCTGGCCTACGTGGTAGTAAAGGAGGAGTAGGAGAAACTCAACCTGGATTCCTCCTGGTGTAAGTACGCAGTAAGTAAGCAATTTGCAATTGCTTACACAGAAAGCAATGATAGAAAATGAACTAATATGTTTTAATGTAATCACGAATAGGGGGCTGTGAGAGTGATCTTTCTTCAGCTTATAGGGTTCTTCCTCCAGCCTCAAATGCTCTCTTCTTCAAATAAAACAGCAAAAGAGTAAAATGCAGTGGTAAAACCAGAGAATGGCAATGATGTCTGACGGAAGAGTTACTTGCCGCTTGCTTTTCATCGTTCTTACATTGTAAAGCTCAAGTCGGCAGCTGAGGGAGTGTTAGCCTCGAACTTAACTAGACACAAGACGCGGCCCCACAAGCAAATTTCCTTTCTTTGTGTCTGATGAAACAGCAAACCAGTCACATGCCCTGATAAGGGGCATTTCGGTGGAAGTTTCTGGCCAGTTTCAGCCATGCACGACAGATACCTATCTGCCCCTCTGGCAGCGTGTCAGCTGGTGTAAATCTGCACAGAAACACCCACACGGGTAGAGAATTACTCATTTACAGCAGGCGACAATGTGTATTCTGCTGCTGCCATCACTCACAGTTTTATGGCAGGCTGTGTTTGGGTAGCTCGTACCTCATCAGATCCCTCGTTGACAGGACGAGGTCACGGAGAGCTTTTATCTGCACAAATTTTGCAATAAAATCTTGGAGCGCTGAAGGTCCCGGAGGTCTGTCAAACTTGCTTGTGCTGTTACTCCCTAGAAATAGCCACGAATTTCAGCCCAGCAATTTTGATTATGAGATTTTACCTGAGGCCACGGACTTGCAAAACCTTTTATGAAACATGCAGCAATCTTTCCGACAAAGGCAACTGCAAGATAACCTTTGCCTCTGCCTCTTGCTAACCTTTTTAAAAGGAGTTCAAAAGCGAGATAAAACAATTTGATATCCAGCTGTTGGGAAAGGTCTTGGCATCCCAAGCTGACATGCAGCAGTCAGATGATCTCCAGCTAAAATTAAAGTCACAACCCTTTTTGTCATCGCTAAGAGCAACATTTGTGGCATGAAATGTGAAAAGCAAAATGGGTTTCACTGAGGCTGTGCTGATTTACATCCACGGAGGATCGTGCCCACCTAATGAGTTACTAATACGAATCATAAAGTCTGGCTTCCGGCAGCAATTCATTCCTGAGCTGGATTTGCTGCTGGCCCATGGGATTCTTTATCAGCGCATGTGGCAGCAATAAATGGGCTCAAGTGAATTGTAGATGATGAAGATAGTTAAAAGCAGTTTTAAAGCGAGATCTCTGAATGCTCTACCATTTTAGTATCGTTTCTCATTGTGTTCAGGAATATTGGATTTGGGACTTACCAGAACCTACAGCAGTAAGCTACTGGCCTTCTTGCATCGAGTCGGTGCAGATAAGTAAATGCATGCATGCATCATGCTGGCATTTCCAGCGTCAAACATACCCTTAAGTGTTACAGGCACGGTGTTAACACCTTGCACTTTCTAACGAAGCAAAATATCCTAATGAGTTTTGCAACTGTTGCAGATGTTGATTGCATGATTGGTGCTTTGATTTGCATGGATAGGATTCATGCCTGAACAAAGGAAGAGATCGCCATCTGGATAAAATGCAGACTAGATGGGAAGATTCTTCTGGCTTTCCTTAATAAGAAACAGATGGAGGAGGGGTAGGAAAACTAAGCTTTGAAATTTTAATAAACTCAGACATGAAAATACAAAGCTATTAAAATAGAAACGCCAACTAACTGATTACTCAGAACCTGTTCATCTGACTTAGGGTTACATCAAGGCAGAATTTTTCAAAGCTGCCTAAGGGTTGTTATAGTCCCCATTCCTGTTTAATTGAAAAGGAGTCAGGTTTCGGGACTCGGATGGCCTTGGAATTTCTTGCACAAAATCACAAAACTCAGATGATTACATTTCATCTAGGATTCCTCTTGAGAAAAAGCGATAAGCCTGCCTAACAAACTGTTGTGCTACTCAGCACCATGTTACCCAGCTTATCAGTGGCATAACTACTGAAACGAACAGCTCTGCCTCATTAGGGCTGAAGAAATGCAGGGCTGGCCTGAAGGAAATCCAAGGACACTGGGAGCTGTGGGCTGCAGCCATGCCCCGTGCTAGGGGTGCTAGTCATGCTACTTGCTGCTGATGGGAAGTCAAGTCCTCTTGACCTCTCAAGAAACCTGTACCTGCCAATTATTTGACTACAGGTCCTGGAGTCATTAACACTGGAAGATTGCTGAACTCAACTGAGTAATTCATAGGAAGACAGCCTCGCTGCAGCTTCTGGATTTGAGCTAATAAGGCTGCACGGCATGGTGCTCGGGACACGCAGTGTCATGTCTTTATTAATTGGGACATACACTGGAAAACCTAAGGCTGAATGGCTTTCGGCGCAACTTGCTGTTCCTACATTAATTTCAACAGGCATTAGCATTGAGGTAACTCTCCGATTCCTACTAGCATCGTTAACAGCATCATTAAACATCTAAATACCTTTACAAATCTGTCCACAAGATGTGCATCAGTTTTGGAAAGGAAAGCTCAGCTCCTTAATCACATAATTGCTTTGGGGATTTTTTTTTTACACAGAAGCCACAACTTTTACATTGCATCTTCTCCATTATTGGTCCTCTCAGCAGCACTGTTTACCCCCAGTTCTGCTTATTTACCAGCCCTGAATAGCATGCAGGATAACTGCTTGCTGTCATAAGCAGTTAGCCTCCCAGGGAGTTTGCTGCTCTGTTCAGAGAAATACTGAATGTTCTGCTTAAGAAGCAATTTATACTGTGTATAAATAAATAAGAAACATCCAGCAGCCATTCATGTTGGGCCTTGGGTCAATGGGCTGTGCCCAGAGCTGCTGTGTATTTCTCCCAGTGAAGAAATTGTTTCCTTCCATCACTGCAGGAGGACTGACCAAACTGTATTTGCAGAAGACAGGGGTCTTGATGTAATCCGTGGACTTGTTGATTACACCCTCCTGTGCTTGCTCTTTACTCCCAGGTAGCAGGAAGAGCTTCTGGACCAGTTTGTTGCGCCTTAGTTCCACGTGGTGATCAGAAGATGGTAGCGGTAGCTGCAAAGCACAGCTCGGGTAATGAATGTTTACTCTTTCTCACAGCTGTGCTGCTATAGAATAATGCAGAAAAAAAGTGCCCGTGAAATTGGTGTCCCTTACATAGTGGTTTGTTGGGTTTTTTTTTTGAGAAGTTGTTCAGAAATCTCACTGTGACGTTAACAGAGCAACAAAATGAGCAGGCAGTGTGGTAATGCCAACTAAAGAACCAAACTACCATGATCATAAAAGCTTTTGCCTTACTTGGAAAACAAAATGTGCAGTGAAATAGTCAGCTATATGACTACATATCTGGGCTGTGAGATCGTTAGATAATGTTAATTGTTACTCCACGATAAAACATGTACAGGCAGCTGGGTATAAATGGCCTTTTCTCCTATTTGTGGTGCATGAATATATTTGCATATTTAGCTGATTATATTGCTTACTCTGCTTGGTTTTATTTACGATTTGTGCCAGTGATCAGAAAATAAGGGTCAATTTCTGAACTAGACCTGATCATTAATTGAATTATTAAAATAATGAACAGACGGCTTTAGTTGTGGTAGGAGATTTTTTGTTGTTGATATATAGTTGTATTATTTTTTCTCCACTCTGTTTCCATGTCCCTTCTGTTAATTTAGATTGTAAACTTTTTAATACAAGTGCCATCTTTTTTTGGTTGTATATGCACAGCACCTAGCTAGATGGGATCCAGGCTGGTGACCGGGACTGTTCGTAGGTGTTGCCCCAGGAAAAACTTTCTTGCCTTTTCCCTACGTCCAGTGAAGGTGAGCACATTCTTTAGCTGCTGTAGTTCTCATGTGGGACATGGGAGGGCACTAGCATTACGTTTCTCTAACTCCAGTTTATTCCACAAAGAGATGCAGTTGGGTAGTACTTGAGAAATGTTTTCTAGGACGTGGGGCTCTTTCTAACTTCACGTCTTGAAACGACGAGTTTAGATGAAGGATTTACTCCAGCAGTCAGATAAATTGCAATTGTGTTGTTCTTTCAACTGTGAAAGGTAAGAGACACAGAAGTGGTACGGCGTGCTTAGTGCAATAAAAATGTGAATAAGCCCTAGTCATCCCAATTCTCTGCCACTCTGATGTGCAGCATGGCCTCAGTATTGTGGCTTTGATGTATTTGTGTAAACCGAGATAATCGCTAATTGTAACCTTGATGAGAATTTAACTGTATCTTCTGTTTGGGGCAGAGAAGAACAGGGTCCAGACTGTTTACCATTAGTGTCCCTGGTTAAACAGCATTAAGCATTGAAAGAAAAAAAAAAAAAAAAGAAAAAAAGATGTATTTGGTAACATAAGATTAAATAAAAGGCTTTCCTAAATAAAACCGACTTTCAGCGATAGCTGCAGTTTCCTATTCCACGTGCCCTACCATTTGCAAATCATTGTATCTAATGAATCATTCACCAACTTCCCTTAAAAAAAAAAAGCAACAACAACAAGAAAAGAAGCAGCTACTCTAGTTGCTGCTTGTCTGTCTTTCATGTTTTGCTCTGTTTTTCATTTGCTGCCAAGAATTCGCTTTAACTGGGTTGGAAAATACGAGTACAGCTGAGCCAGCTCAACTATAAAATCAGGAATCTTAAAATCAAGGTGCTAGGCTGTCAGGCAGACTCAGTTAGAGAACCTCTAGGCCTTGGCAGCCAGAATACAGGTGGGCTTTCAAAAACTCACTGCATTCCCTTCCTCAGTGTTTTTCTGCTTTAATATTCTGGCCTCAGATCCAGGCACTTTGCACCGTCCCTCCCTGGTCACCTCCAGACGCTTACCAAGCTGCCTCTCTTCTCTCTTTGGGGTGATGCTACAGAAAACCAGTGCTCAGCATAACTAAAATGGAACAGGAGAAAAGTTTAGCAGGAAAGAAAGAGGCGTTTTTCTCTTGTGAAGGAGGATTGTTTTAGCTAAGCGTGGATGTTAGCACGCACGTGGCACCTTGAACTGCAGCGAGGAATGTTTAGCTTGAAGTAGTGCAGCTTTTACAAGACTAACACTTCAGGCATGGCTGAAGCAGCCCTCAGGGCGGATGGAAAGTTCCCTGGACAGGGAGGAATGTGGGGTGATGCAAGAGAAGCCTCCTCTGCACTGTTTGTTCTGCCACACGCTGCAAAAGGGCCACAAAAAAGCCTTATCCCAATGGTACCGGGGAGTATTTTGGAATCCAGACAGTGCAACATCAGATCAGAGGGGCTTAGACCAACCATCACCCCGTTTGGTTGTCGTGATAGCCGAATTGTGATGTTCTTTGTGCTAAGGTCTCCAAGAATTTTGCAGTATTGAGCTTCCTGTAAGAGAAGAAGTTTGAGTGAATCTTATAGGGTAAAAGGATTTGCAAAATGCCTCAATGTTTGCTCTTCATACAAGTGCATGAAGCTGTTGGATGCCCCCACGCCGTTCCTGTGAGCCCTCAGCTCGCCACAAAACCCTTACAAGGGCTGTGTTTAGTGGCACTACCGAATCTTTAGCTAGCGGTACTGTAGGCTTTGTGGAGAAGAACGACTTCAGGTAGGTGTCAGCACAGCATCAGGGGCACAGCTGGCTGGGTTGAGTTAGTGTTTCGTTCAGTACAGATTCGTTAACCAGTTCCAGCTTGCAAATCTTGCTGTTTTGTTGTACCAACTTGTTCCACATACTGACAAACTCCATGTGGACCTTTCAGGTGCCGTGCAGGTACCAAAAGAGCCCGTGTCCATACTTAACCTTCTGCTGCTCGGTGCTTCAGCAGCACACAGCTGAATAAAGCTGGGAGCACCCCAGTCGTGTGGTGAGCAGCCCTAGGGAGATCAAAACACTGTCTGAGAGAAGGGTTTGGCTGCCTAGTGGGAACTGGGCGTAACGTTAGAGCACATCACAGCTGGATGAGTAATGTACTGGGCATGCAGCAGATTCGTAGGCCACACATTCTTGTCAGATGACAGACCACCAGGTATTGGTAAGAGCACAAAAAGTTGTACGGTGGTGCTGTGATAGGACATCGGGCGGCCTTAGGTTTAAAGCTTTGGCTGGCGAAGAATAAGTTTATTTGTTGCAGGGGCAAATGACCAGTAATTAGCTGTCATTTCTGTTACTCTGCCACTTAGAGGCGTCAGTGAAGATGAAGGCAAATTAAATTTAGAAGATACATGGGTGGGAGAGCGTGGTGTGGAAAGTGTGCTTGGAACATGCAGGAGGGATGGAGGCTGGGAATCAGCAACGAGGTGATCCCAGGGCAAGACGAGCCGAGCAGCAGGGCCGCCCGTCGTGCTTCTCCCTCGGAAGATAAGATAATGTCTCCAGATTCTCCTGCTTTAAGTGCAGGCTTACAGGTGGTTGTGTTTTCAAATATTCAGACTGATTGCAGTGTTCACTGCCTGCCATGGGAGACATACTGCAAAGATAAAAAGCACATTGGTGACTTACAGCCCCTGAGGGATAATGACCTGGACTTTCTCAGGTCCAGCTGACTGTAAAAACCCCCAGGGCAGGACGGGCGGTGGGACGGGATGCTCGGGGAGGTGCTGGGGTCACCCGGGGGTGTTCGAGGGAAGGTTGGACTGGTGCTTGGGGACACGGGTCAGTGGGTGACATTGGTGGGGTGTTTGAGGAGGGCTTGGACGTGGTGCTTGGGGACACGGGTCAGTGGGTGATGTTGGGAGGGGGACGGTTGGAGCAGATGATCTTGGAGGGCTTCTCCAACCTTAATCATTCTGTGATTTTGTGTCTCTGTCACCATTTGAAATACTGCAGCAGGTCCCAGCGCACCGGAGCCTCACACCAGGAACCAACCCAGCCCCGCAAACAAGAGCCTCGTGTCTTCAGCAAAGCGCAGCCCTGTGAGCTTTCTCATTTTTTTTTTACACACTACTTTTAAACTAACCCTTTTGTTTCCTTCCTCGTTAACGCTTCACTGCTCGAGCAAAGCCTGCAGCCAGCGGCACCCCGGCCGCTCCAGCAGCAGGAGCGGCCTCAGGTGAGTCCCAGCGGGCGGAGCCGTGCCGAGCCGAGCAGAGCCGTGCCGAGCCGTGCCGGGCCGCCCCCGGCCTTGTTCCCTCCCCTCTGCTCCGCTCCTTGCCGCTCGGCGGCGGCCGGCACTCGGGCGGCTGCGGGCAGTTGTCCCGCATGGCGGAGCGGCCCGGGCCGGGCGGCGGCGGCGGCACAGGGAGCGAGCCGGGCCGAGCCGAGCCGGGGGAAGCGCCGCCGGGATGGCCCGCTGGATCCCCACCAAGCGGGAGAAGTACGGCGTCGGTGAGTGCCAGCCCCAGCTGCTCCGTCTGCCCGGCTCCTCGGCTCCCCCCTTTACCTTGCTCCCCCCTTTCCCTGCTCCCCCTTTCCCTTGCTCCCCCTTTTCCCTTGCTCCCCCTTTCCCTTGCTCCCCCTTTTCCCTTGCTCCCCCTTTTCCCTTGCTCCCCCTTTTCCCTTGCTCCCCCTTTCCTTGCTCCCCCTTTCCTTGCTCCCCCTTTCCTTGCTCCCCCTTTCCTTGCTCCCCGTTTCCTTGCTCCCCCTTCCAGCTCCCTGTGCCTTTCCCCCCCCGGAGCCCTCCCCATGCCGCACGTCCCTTTGCTTTGCCTGCTCTGTGCCTTTTCTTCCTCCCCTGCTCCTCAGCCCCGGGGACCCTCAGTTCCTTTCTCTTCCACACGCTTCCTCCACTGTTACCTTCTTTTTTTTCAGTTTCTGCCCTCTTCCACTTTCAAGTTTCAGCCGCCGGCATCCGCTCTTTGGACCCATGGGGATGGAGGCTGCGTTCGGTGCCTGCCCTTGGAGCTCTGGGTTTCTGGGCTCAGGACCGACCTTTGTAGTTTTGCCTCTGCAGCGTGTTTAACAGCACAAAGAGATCCAACGTAGCAGCAAAAATGCCTGCTGTTGTCCCCAGACGGAGATGTGGATAGGAAAAGTAATGTCAGGATAAGAAGTTGGTAATGTGGCAATTGGGAATTCTGGGGGATGGCTTTGCAGGGGGTTGGAAATCTTGACACTGATATTTTGAGGGGAGGGGAGGAGCAGCGAAGGCTTAACTGGCACCTTGTGCCTTCTGCCCTGTCCTGATAACAATTAAAAGGAGGGGGTTGAACACTGGCTCGCCTCTCTCTAGGCGGAACATAACCAATGGTGCTGCCGATAAGTTCCCATTTTCTTGCGAGCGTGACAAATCAAAAACCACACAATTCTGAGGTTGACTGCAAGAATTGGACGGGAACGATGGGCAGGAAACCATGACTGACACAAGCAGCTCCTTACAGTTTATTTTAATGCAGGGCGATCTTTTGTGCCCTCTGGGTTCCTATGTGGACTTTTTTTGATGCGAGGCGAATTGGTAATTTCATGCTTGCAAAGTGTCAGTTGCCCCAGCTCCCGTGAGGTTGCTTGTTCAAGTTCAGTCCATGGGCTGAAAAATGAGGGACCTCATCCAGCGCAGCTCTGAAAACCAGCTCGATTGCAAAGCGGCTTTGCAGGGAGGCAGCCTGCTTCTTGCAGGGCTGTGGCTTAAGTTTGGCCAAATAACTTGAGAGGTACGGTAAGCAGCACGGCCTTATCTAGTTCTGCTCTGGTAACCGGGAGGGCGTGGAGTGCTGCACACCCTGAACTTTGCTTCTTTCTGGGCAGCTCACAGCCCGGGCTGTTTGTACATGGGAGCCCATGTGTGTGACTTAGTGCAATTACAACGAGCGTCAGGAATTAAAAATGTTGGGTGTTATAATCAAGTAAGCTGCATAATCATAATCTAAATGGCTGGGCTAGATCGTTGTGTGTTTTTTTCTGTGCCTTTTTTTTTTTTAAGCACACCTTTGAGTAAGGCTCTGCTACCTGAAGAATGGCCTTGGGCAGCGGGATGAATCAGAGGCACTCCTCTAGTCAACATTTCATCTCGCTTCCGGGGTGATTTTTGTGTGCTGGCTTCGGCCAACTGCTGATTATGACATCTCCTCTCCACAAAGGGCACTGGCTTGTGAGTAAGCAGGGTGGAGGAAAAACTGCTTCTTCCCTTATGATGCCGACCAAGAAGTGCTGGTGGGAAGTGTCCCCGTAGGTCTGTGTGGAAAGGATACTCGCTTCCCCTGCCTGCAGACTCATGGACCAAACTGGCCCAGAGGCTGTAATGCTTCCACTCTTGCATTTATTTTGCAACACAGCTGATGGGGTTAATCCCCAGGCAATAAACAGAATTATTTAGGCAGTGACAAACTGTGTCAGGTGGTGTCTGATAACGTGGTGTTAATGAATCTAATTTTGGGCAGTTTGATGTTCGCAGAGTTGTCGGTTTCCCGTCTGCAGTTGCATCCTGTGCCGTGTTAAAGCTTTGTTCTCAGGTGCCAGTCCTCTGCGTTCGTGCTTAATGTGGCTGTCAGAAACAATAATCAGGCCTGCTCATCATAGGTAGACTAAGTGTGTTTATGGCTGTTTGGAGGATCTAGATTTCAGTCTGTGGGGGTTACTAGCGCTTGGGATAGAACGTAGACTGGTCATATGAGATGGAAAAGGTCCACTTGTGTACGGAAAAGCCCAGAGCATTAAGCTTCTTCTCCTGATGCCTCAGACTCAAGAAGTCGATGTGGACTGAAAGGAAATTGTGAGCTTCTTGTGCTGATAATATCTGCTAGCCAAGGTGCCTGGTGCCACAAAATATGAAGGTGGCTGTGATGAAGGCAATGCCACTGGGCTCTGTAGCGTGGGCCCTTGGATGGTAAGAACTCCATTCACTGGTAGCGTGGGCAAGTTGATGGTTGTGAAGTGTAAAGCTAGAAATTAATTCCTTTCAGAAACAACAAACAGACGCTGGGCTTGTTAGTAATGTGCACTTTGGAAACTAACCCACAACTGCTTGGTTTTTTATTTATTTTTTAAATACACCCCTGTAAATCGTACCAACGCAGTAGGAAATTGCGAGAAGTTAACGGTGTGACTCAGGGTCACTTGTCTAATCTTTGCGGTTCGGTTCAGAATGCTTTATCTCCTGGATATCTCTACACATTGAGGGCTCACATGGATTTGCTGCCTTCTAGGAGTTTTGTTCTCAATAGGTTAAACCTGGGGACTGCTACCTTTAGCGTGGACACTGCTGATGGCATATGGACTGAGTCTGAAACTGGAAACTGCAGCATCCTAAGAGAAACATACATGAGAGGCAAATGACTTGCAGTTTCTCACTCCCAATGAATTTTCAACCCAGTAGCAGATGTGAGTTTGGAACCTTCAGCCTTGTAAAGGGACAAAACCACTGCTTATGGGCAACATCGTGCCTTTTGAAGCAACAACTGGGGGCCTCACTCAGCTTCCTTGCAATGTGTTTCACCTCTAGTTTGGGAAGGAAAGATGCTGAAATTGGATGGTCTTTGCTCCAGACTCAATGAAGTAGCCAATTCTTGGAGCAGTGCTTTTCTCAAAAAGAAGTTGGCATTTGCAGAATGGCTTTCACACAGGCTCTTCTCTGTCAAAAGCGTTTTCACTGGAGGAAAGAATACCTGAATGGCTCCCTGCAACTTTTAACTTTTATTTTCTGCTTGTTTTAAAATGATTAACCTAGGGAATCCACAATTAAATCCTTTTTTTTTTTTCCTTTTTCCTGCTGGCAGTAACACAGGCTTGCATTAACTTCAGCTTAAGTATTCCACTTCAGTTGTAAAAGCGATTCTTTCTTCAGTCATCATCTGCTCTTAACCTGTAAGTGTTCTTAGTGGACTGGAAAAGGCCGTGCTCTTGGTGCTTGGCTTCAGCACGAAGTACAAGAGAAATCTGGAGTCTATGGAACAATAAGATCACCGTCACAGAATGCTAGGGATTGGAAGGGACCTTGGAAGATTGTCCAGTCCAGTCCCCCTGATAAGATGTTCTACTGCAGTGTAAATCCAGGCTGCTGTCAGAAGAAGCAGTTGGACCCCTTTTTTTGCTTGCTGCCTCATGCAGTAACAGTCCAAAAAAGCAGCAGTGGCAGTGTGGTAAGCCAGCTCGGGGAACTGAGCCAGCCCCAAACCAGTTCAGAAATAAAAAGTGCTGGGTTTTCAACCAGAGCAGTTCCCAGATGACAGCGATGATGTGTCAGGTACGCATGCTTTCTGTGTCACCTTTGAGTGTGAGCCAACAGGATGAGAAGTGTTTGTTTGCAGTTCTGTAGTTGATTTGTGTACCTAGCTACGCTTCAATCCACAAATCTGGTCTCCCGCAATGAGAAGTTAACTGGAGTTCTACTGAAAGAGCTTAGAGAGGTCCAGAACGGCTTGTGTTCGGGTGGGGTTGGTGGCTTGCACCTGGATGCGCTGCTGTGGTTACCTCTGGAAATGGCTACCCAGAGTTTGGGGATCACAGAAGCTCATAGAGCTTGTGTGCAGGTTATCGTGTCCGAGCCTTTGCCTTTGAAAGCTGTGATGGGGCATTTGCTCCGCACACCACGAAATGCTTCAACCCAACGGCAAACTTGGAGCTTGCAGCAAAAGACTGAAAGCCACAAATTGCCGTGTTCTGCTTGGAAGGAGCCGGAGAAACCAAAGGTATTCTTTGTTGCCTATGGTCTTCCGAAATTGTTAAATGTATAACTTCATATGTTATGAGCCCAGAAAACTTCACTGGTCAATGAGGTATATCAATGAACTGTTTGTGTTCTAGTAATCTTTATAGACTCAGAGTAAAATCAGTCATGTTCTGGGTAGAAAGAGTCTTAAAAAGTTGGCTCCCAGGGAATCTAATTGAACAGAGCACTTCAAGTAGTCTAATGGAAAGTATTTGGGTTCGTCTGGTGCGTTTTTAAAGAAAAAAGTTGAGAAACTTTTGGGCAGCTTTAATTCCCAAGCTTTCTCTGCCTCTTCACATCCCATTCCAGGGATTTACATGTTGTATTTCAGCTATGCAAATACACGGGTGGCTGTTTGAAAGGGGATGGCTTGTTTTGATCCAGTTCCAAAAGCAGCGGGGCCATTTGCTAGGGCTGAAATACCTCGGCCATGTTACCGAGAGCAGCTATTTGTTACAGGGGCAAGCAGCAGCCTCGGCGTTTTCAATCTATCATCTTTTATTGGGGGGGTGTTGAAGAGATTTTTATTTTTTTTTAACAGGCAGGTAATTACCCCTAATAGTTATTGGTGACCTTTTAAACCCATTATATTTTTCCCTGCTGGAGGGACCAGCACGTAGGACTATTCTCGTCGCAAAGAAGTATTTACTCTGTTGAAATACCATGTGGTGGTTGAGTTACAATCAGCTGCGTCACGTCTTAGGAATGGCAGTAATTTTTCAAATGTAAACCAGTGCCTGGCAGCTACATTTGTGATTTATGTGAGCAGAAACGCAAAGGATCAGAGAGGAAGAGAGAGTGCTGCAGAATAAGATTTTCTTACTAATGGTTTGATTTGTGATGACTTCTGATACGCTTGGCCATCAGGTCTTGGTTTCATGTTCAGACTTCATCTATCTTCTGCAGAGTTGTCTTCGAAATGCAGTCTGCGATCAAAGGAGCCTCACAGCACTGATAGCAGTACATCATGTCAAATTAGAGCAAATTTCATATTTGTTTCAACTTGCTGCTTGCCTTGTGCTCCCCTTCCTGCAGGCTGCTGCTAATTGGGAACGTTAAGTGCACTCTGCTGCGCTGCTTTCCCGACCAGGCTCCAGAAGGATGCAAGAATCTGGCAGCATCTGGATGCAAGAGTACCTGGCTGTACGAGTAGCCCAGATTAAGTATTTTTTTTCTTTTTTATTCAGAAAAGCGTGCTTTAGGATATCAAACCAGACATTTAGACCTGCATCAGGTTAGCTTCATGTGAGATGTTGCTTAAAAAGGGGGAGAACGGGACGGTGATAATATATTTACCTAATTGGTGCAAAACCCCGCGTGAATATTCTTCATCAGTTTAAGGTGGATTTATTTTGAGGTGAGCTAATTGTTCAGCAATGAGTTCAGGCTGGATTGAAGGCCCATTTATTGCCATGTGGGCACTTTTTTATTTCAAAAGGAAAACTGAAAACTCACATCACTTCAGTAGAAGTTTTTGTATAGAAAAGCACTGAGTGGTTTTACGCTCCTGGTTTGTCGGTATATTAACTTATTAAGAATCCTGCTTTTTTCTTTCTTTTTGATGTGATTTAACCTTCCCCTCTTGAATTTGGGCAAAATACTGTAAGGACTGAACCAGGAGCAAGAAAAAGCCATGTCATGTCTTAATGCTTCCTGATTCATTTTGGATCTCCTGTTTTGATATAATGCTTTCAACGGCATTAATACATCCTCATCCTAAAAGCACACTGCACTGCTTTTTGCTGACCAGCTGTTCTGCAACGTGCACTTAACCTTTTTTCTTGCAAGCTCTCAGATTCAAGATTCTCACTCTCTTCATGATTTCTAGAACGTGGAGTTAGTCTTCCAGTGGCTTTCACCCAACACAAAATAAACTTGTGTGCTTCAGAATTTGTTTGTACAGACGTGCGTTCTGTTCTTCCCTTCTGAAAGGAGCTGCATCTGTGCTAAATCGGTAAAAGAGCAGTCCGAGTGCATGTGTCCAGTAAGTGGAAAATTCTTTATTTAGAAGAGGCTGTGAGGGAGGGGCAGCGCTGGAGACCGCAGGGGGAGAGCTCTCCTGAGCTATCTACCAGATTTTTCGTGCCTGTGTGTGTGTGTTCGTGCTTTTTTCACGTTAATTTTTGGTCAGGGTTGACAGAAATTCTGAGTTTTCACGACAGAACAGCTGAGCTATGTCTCTCTTTTCCAGGAATGGATGAAGTACCTCTTAAGAAGCACCTCGTAAGTCTTGGTGCAGCTGCTTAGCTTTTTGTTTGCTTGTTTTGGTTTTCTTTTGTGTAAAGCATTATTGGATCCCGCTCATTTCACTTGAAGAATGAGAAAGGAAAAAGAAAAACAGAGATCTGATGAAGTGATTGCTTCCCGGCCCTCCTTCCCCTTGCAGAAAGGAATGCGGAGAAGTGGCAGTAATGGAGTAACAGAAACAAGAAGCGTGCGGCTTTGAGGTGAAACTGAACTACTGAGCGAACATGTAACAATGGAAATGGAGAGTATGTGATAAGGATGAGCTGTGCCTGGCTGGATTCACGTGTGGGAGCAAATGTTAGGGAGAGGTTTTTTAAGAGCAGCACTGTGTACGGCCATTGGAACCAGGAAGGAAGGACCTGTGCCTGGAGCAGCGATGGACTGGGGCTTTTGTACCTGGATTTTATCTGGGAGCCAGGCAGAATTAACACCCTGTACTGGGACTGTTGAAAGCTGTATTTCGTTCGCATCCTTGGAAAATTCCACTTGCGGCTTCTTATCCAATATTTAGATGGATCCCAAATCATGCTTAGGCATGCTTTGCTGTACTATTTTCTTCTGGCATGTTTCTTTGTCCAAGGTGCAGGAGCTGTACTGTGAAGTGCTGAGTGTAGCTGCGTTGCTGCAAGCTCTCTTCCCACCCCTGTGTTGCCAGCATCCTTGTGCTCTCTCTTCATTCCTACCCATGTTACCAGATTGTAACTTTCCAGTTATTTCTGTCTGGGAACGAAGAGCTGACAGAGGTTATTACGGGCAAGATTTGCTCAGTTGTAACTTTAAGGGCAGATAAGCGTTGTTGGGTGGAAAACCCGCCTGCCAAAATTTGCAGCTAGTCTCTCATTACAGCCATTGTCTCGCTGGCAGCAGCTCAGATTTGCAGATCGTATCATCATGGCAGAACATGAGGTCAAGCCTGCCAGCTGTTTTATGGGTGCTCGCTATATGTCAGCAGAGTATAATGCATCCCTTTATTAGTCTTCTATAGGATTACTCATTTTTTCAAGTGCCTTAGTGTTTTTGAAGCTTACAGTACATAGCTCAGAAGACCCTGTTGGGACAGCAGAAGAGCAACAACAAAATCAAACAATGAAAGTAAGGGGGGAGGTTTAAATGTTTCTTTTAACTGTGCATGGCCCAATCCATGTTTTATTTGTGTTTACTTCCTGACAGCCAAGTAAATCTCAGCGTGTTTGGAATCATTATTTTAAATTATATAGAAACAGAAGCAGAGCTGGATTTCAGTTTGCAGCCAGAAAATGAATAAATCAGCAGTCTGCTCTGCAGCTACGAGCAACCCTGGCTTCTTGAAGCTTACCGCCTTCGTAGCCTGCGTTGTGGTAATGAAAGGGAAGGAGGCACAGGTGGGGAAGCTCTACAATCCAGACGTAGCTATACCTTGTAGTAGATATTTTTAGCTCTGGGCAAACCTTCCTCAGTCTGTGATAAGGATGGTGAGTTTAGATTTCAGCATTTATAGTGAAGAAAAAATTAAAAGAAAAACCTTCCCTGTTTGCTAATAACAGTTGTTATAAATCCAAAGTCTGGAATTTAATAGCCTTAGGATTCGCTCTTCACAGAGGCTAAGCAGCACTTTTGTGCTTTGACTGGAGTGTTTCCCTTACCAGTTTCCTAAAATTAGTTTTCTGATCTTTACTGTGTCTCAGTAAAAACAAAAAGCACCCTGTTGCTCCTTTCTTTCCATGATAGAAAATGAAAATAAAGTTAAATGAACCTCTTAGATCTCCTGTACCTACGGAGTTTGTAGTGGAACCAACACAGGGATATCTTGTAATTACAGAACAAAATAGGGGTTGGTTGGTTTGTCCATTTTTGTTTTCCAGAATACCTCGAGCCCTCCCAGCTCTTCTTTGACCAGGGCAGAGAGAAGCTACTGTGAACCCAGTCCCAGTGTGGAAGTAGCCATCTTCCTCTCTAGTGCTACGCACATTTTCCATAACTACTCGTGTTCTTTCTCCATTTGCTTTATTATGATTTGTGTCTGCCAGTTAATGTTGAAGGTAATAACTACAAAGCTTTCAACAGGGAAAGGTAAAAACCTTGGTGCTGTTGACAGCAAGAAGTTTGGACTCTTCAGAGCAATATATGATGTTTTCTTTCTGAGTTAATGGTGGCATTTATTCTTTTAATTTAGTTCCTCAATCTATCGGCTGGGTCTAAAGTTAAGTTGACCGTGCAACTTATCGCTCCCAGAGCCCTTTCTCTTTTTTTGCTAAGCCGTATCAGCTTGAGTCTGTCTTCCCTTGCTTTTGGTGCTTACTCTATTTCTTAAGTAGTTCCCTGTGAAACTAATCCTCTGGACTTCAAAGGCATTGCTGACATGCAAAGGACTTGTACCCATTCCTTGGCTTATTCTTACTTTGCAAAGTAGAAGCAATATTTCTGCAAGTGTCTTGTGACTTTTGGCTGCTTTAGTTCTGGGTATCGAGCTTGAGACGTGACAGCCTTGATTTTCAGGATCTGTCTCGCGCCGTCTTCTTAACAGCCAAGCCTCTTTAGCTCTTGTGAAGCATCCCAAACTGCTGCTTGCATTCTAGAGCTTCTGCTGAGCTGTCTCCTGTTAATTAGATACGAGCCTAATTGTTCAGAGGTGTCAACAGGCTGGAAATACCAACCTCAGTAGTACCAGACTGGTTCTGAGTTTCACACCGGCTTTGTGCACATTCCTCTAGTTCTTCTTTCGCTGTAGGATTGCATTTGCTAGCAGAAGTGCAGCTAGGAGCTACGAAAGTTACTAAGGAAAGTTTATAAACTGAGAAAACTCCAACCAATAACAGATTGATCGAGGAAGAATAAAGGTATAATCATCTCACCCTGTCATAAAAAGTGGAAAAAAAGTACAACAAAAGTTTGTCAGAGTTTCTTTTGCATGCTAACATGGTAAAGACATGGCCAAGCTTAAAGCTGTCTTAGTCCTCAGTCATAAATGTATTTATCCCCCTGCTACCAAATGAGAACTGTGTTTTCAGGTCCAGCGCATTTAATTTATGGTAGGATGCCTAAAATAATGTCATGAATTTAGGCACATTTGCCAGGAACATGAATAGGAATGACTGGACAGCTTTCTAGGTGGACAGTTCATGGCTGGCTTCAAAGACTGAGGATGTTAGAGTCCTGGTTGGACCAGTGGCAGATACAATTTAAGTTTCCAGCTTAAATGATTTTTTTTAAAAAAAGCCTTTTTGGTACAGTACAGACTGTACCTCCTAGGAAGATCTCCCAGGAGTAGAGGGGGGGGCATTGTTCAGAGGATGAATTGCTCTGGCAGCCTCTTGAAGCTTTCAGATAGGCGTCTGGCACATCGTCAGGTCGTGTCTAAAAAAAGTCGTGATGGTTCTGTGGAGAGTCTGTAGCCACTTCTTGCACTGGCGTTTTTGGAGGTGTTGCTGCAATAAAAGTGGGCCTCGGCCTGGAAAGTGCTGATTCCAGGCAAAAAATTCCCTGAGATATGAAGGCGGTAGTCATCATTTTTTGTTCTCGGGAAGGGTGGTGCTTTGATCTCCCTAGCAATAAACCAGGTTATAACTTCAGTTATATAGTTCTAAGGCTGTGACAAACTGTCACAGATAAAGAGTGGGGAATTTGTTCTGAAAGAGGGTTTGTGTGTGTGTGGTTGTATTTATTTATTTATCGGAGTACCTGGCTTAAATATTGGAGGTCTTACTCTTGCAGCACTTACATTTTCAGTGCTCTGACAATGTAATGGGTGCTTCAAGCTGCATAGCAGTGGAGTTTAATGTATGGGAATAAAATGAAACCACAGACACCCATTATGGAGAGCAATCCGTTACGAAGCCCACGTGGAACAGGAGGCGCTGAAGGTCCAGAGGCCGACTGAAATCCCTCTGCTTATACGTATTAGAAATGCTACTCGTGTTAGTCCTGCCTGGATGAGTTATCTCAAGGGCGAATTTCCACGGAGGTGCTGTCTGCTGGCGGCAGAGAAGCTTTTGGCAGCGTATCCCGAGTTTCCTGAAATAAGAGTTGGCCAAGCCGTGCTGTGGATCCATCTCATGCAGATCGTGGGAGAGCTCATCTGTCTCTTTCCGAGCGCATCGATGGAAGGGGGAAAGTATTGGAGGCCTGGGAACACGCGTACACAAATTTGTGTCTGTGCTTCTGGTGGGTTGGGTTTGCAGCTGGTGAAAGGGGATCCCGTAGCTGTGTTTTCCCTGTGGGTCCATCAGCTTGAGTTCAGGGTTGCTGTGTGGAGGTGTGATGCTAGCAGACGATGCTGAAGTTTTAACTCAAGTGAACTTGATGGTGAAGACTAGCCTGTAGGCACACTTGGACTGCGTGCTCAAGTGTTTTACTCATTAGACCTCCTCTCATCTCTGCCCTCTCTCCCTCTGGAAGTAATGCATACAGTGAAAACTCATTAGATAGTAACACTCAGTTCTGTACAGTAGTATTTCCAAGTTTTCTTTTCATTTCCTTTGATGTTTTGCCCAGTAAGATCTAGGACAGTAATTTCAAGCCAGTGGCAAATTCACTTAATTCTTTTGAAAGTGCCACACACTTTCAAGTTGGAAATTAGCTGAGTAGTCCAATTTATCAAGTGACGGCTGCTTTGGTGGGGTTTTCATTTTGGTTTGGTTTTTTGTTTCTACAAATCTGCTTGAAAATTTAGTTTCAGAAGTTGCTCTCGTGCTCCTTCTTTTTAGGCACAGAAAGTACGTTTGCAAGATTGGGGGCAAAAGAAAGAGAGATTACAGACTTTGTAAGATTCGGTAGTGGTTGTGTGTGCCTTGCAAGTGAACATCTGTTCCATCACAGGCCGTAAAAATGGAAACTTTCAAAATCAGAGGTTGCTTTTGTGAAAACTGGGTTGAAAACCCCTAATAGGTATGTGCAGTTGTCAACACTCTGATAGAAGTACCGCAGTCTTCAGAAGGCTGTGGGCACTGACCCCTGTTCTGTAGGAGATAACCAGAGTGTTCATGTGCCTGTTCTCTTCCAAGTCCCTCCAAAACAGAAAGTGCAGAGAAGATGCATAATACGTCTAGGGGTTTTTTGAGTTCTCATGATACCTGAATACAAACCAGATTCAGACACAGCTAAAGCCAGTGGTAAAACTGTTGAATTGTGTGATCATGTGACAGATGAAAGTGTTCTGGGGTTAGAACGTTGCTCTAAAGGACAAGGCTGTGATTTAATATATCTTTGGGAAAATACGAGTCTTTCAGGCTAGGTGTTACTGCTCAGATTTCAAAGAGGCAAAATAAACCTGCAAGGCGTGGAAGATATGCACCTTATAATGATAGCAGGCACCTTTTAAGCTAACGAGATCTGTAAGTCACCTGTCATTATGGTGTCTAGTTCCTGTAGCCTCGCCAGTAGATGGAAAGGAGCAGTCTTGTGTTGTGTCCTGTGCGTTGGGAAGGTCGCTGTGTCACAAAGCAGCTGGATGTACATCGTGGTGAATGAATGAAATAATTAGCACATGAGATTGTGTTGTGAAGTTAGGGCTGGTGAAAGATGCAGCTTTGATAGCACCAGGATCTGAGATCTCTCAGATTGCAGTAGTAATGACAACATTGGCAGCTGTTGCGGCACCTTTCCTCCCCGAGCCAGCTTCATACTGCTCGGAATTGCGTACCGCTCCCAATGGCAGCTTAGTGTCACCGGTGGCTTTGCTCCTTTATCAACTAAGGGAAGGTTGGCTCGATTAAACAGCAAGATCTGGCAGCCGAACTGTGAACCACGATGTCAAGGAGCACCTTCCAGACCCAACAAGCACCGCGTTGTCATCTTCATGGACTTGGGAGCTGCTTGTAGCACGTGAGTGCCACATTGGCGACTCCTGCATGTGTTCATTCCCCTTGAACACTGACATGCTATTGCACGTTGTTTGGTTTAAATCAGCCAGCCCTGGAATAGACTGTGGCCTTAAAAACTGTCTTACACTGACATTAACACTTCATGATTTTATGTTCCCTTTGTATGATTGCACGCTGTTAGGTGGGCAGCATTATTGACTGCAGGAGGTAGACGGAGGCTGGGAGAGCAACAAGAACAAAGCCAAGGGCATTCCTCTCAAGTACAGCGTAGGTAAGCTTGCAGACATCCTTAAAGGGTTGTAGAAAGAAGATGGATCGAGGCGGCCTGAAAAAAGTTCACAAAAGCGTGAATCTGCAAGAAGAGAGAGGCCAGGCTATCTGCAAAAGGGGATATTTCATGATGTTCCAAGGAGGTTAGTATGGTAGGTCTAATAGAAGGAAATTCATTTTGATAAATCAAGCACTGGGATACATTGTCTGTAGTGTAGGAGTTGGCTCCCACACTGGTTCTGATTTATTCCTCCATTGGCTCACAGCATTCCCTCTTTCTCCAGACATAAGCTGAGACAGCTAATGTAGATTAATTCTTTATCTGAGCTTAAAACCCCCGAGGGCTCTTTAGAGTGAAAATAACACAAGGAAGTAGAGAGCCTGGTGAAGAAAATTACACAGCTAACAATTTGTGTGTGTATTACCTATATAAATGTATGCTTACTATTATGGACTGTGGCTCTGTTGTGCATTATTCTGGTACGTGTTTTCAGGAAGATAGTTTAGAAAATTACTGCACGTGTAAAAATAGCAGATACATGCCTATGTGAACGCCCAAGTGTGTTTGGACAGACTTGGTTTCTGAGGGGTTTCCTACTGTAGGTTTTCTGTGCTGTTGGTTTCCATGGCCTAGTTTGAGGAGGAGGCAGCAAGAGAGGCTAAGACTTTAAATTTCTTTTGTCCGGGCAAAATGTGGGACTACTATAAAGCATGCACTTGGTGGCAAAACAGGAGAGATTCCAACGTGTCCAAGTGTTGTATCTGCCCATACACACTGGTTTAGTATGTCATAAAGCTGTAACCAACACTTGGTAGCCTTACTCTGCTAGCCACTGATAAAAAAGTAAGCCCAGAGAAGTCACTGCTCATCAGGAAAACGTACTCTGCAGTCTTGTCAGTGTAACTGGGGTATCTGCGTGGCTCAGATCACTGAAGCAGCTGCAGTCTGGCTAGTTCTACCCCAGGCATGCTTAGGAAGAGGCAGAGCAGTTTATGCTGAGATGATATTACTGGTATCAACATTAGCATTTTGTTTAGGCCGTGTATCTCTATCCTTTATTGCAGGATAGAGGTACCGTGGGAACAAATCTCCTTTATTTTCAGGCAGCTACCGCTGTGGTGTAACCGCTTTGCAATAAATAATTGAAGGGAAGATGACTAATGGGAATTCTGTAGGCATGAAAAGATGGAGATTATTTCTTTTTCCTTTATAACCAGTATGTCTTTTGCTTCAACAGTTCTGAATCATCTCAGCTTGCCTGATCCGAATCTACTAAGCATCTCTAATTAAAGCACAGGGGCTAATTTGTCATTGGGTCTGCTGCTTGATGCAGAGCATTGTTGTGGAACCGACTGTGGTTTTCCTTGGTAGAGTGCAAAGCCATAAGAGACCATTAGATCATCTCGCTGGAACACTTGTGTAATGCTTGTGAAGCCGTCCCTTTTCCCATGGGTGAGGTCGTTAAATTGGGTTTCTCTAAAGCAATCCAGGCTTTGAGAGATTAAATCATTGATCCTAGTGTATGATCCACGGTCTGTGATGGAGATGGATGGGAATATCCAAATGGTGGTCGTAGCGTGACTGAAGAGGAGATCTTTCCCAGCGCCAAATCTGGCAATCAGAGCATTTGTGCAGGACAGACTCTGTGAAACCTTAGATTATTAGCCTGTCCCGTCTCCAGGACAATACTCTGGTATTCAGAGGAAATCAGAAACATCTTAGCGTGCTTTTTGTCAGCTGTGCTTCTGGCATCACACTTGGCAGGTGAGCAGCTCCCATGCTTGATTGGATTTGGTTATTGGCGTCGTCTTGGGCTGGACTCTGAGCGTTAGAAGCATGTTGAGGACAGTGTGAATCCTCCTGCTCTTCTCACGGGAAGGAATCAGCACAGCAACTGACAATTACAGAATTTGAATTAGAAAGGCCGTGCCATATTTTCATGCAGAGGCAGTTTATCTAACTTCTCAATTCATTTTTAATGCTCATTTTTAAGATAACTCTTATTTTAAGTAAAAATCCTCCCAATTGTACTCCTGTGCGAGACGTCACCATGAAACAATAGGTATACAAGATACTCAGTCTTCCTCTAGCTCATTGACTCTGAAGCCTCGTAATGGCTGTTAATTAAGCCTTTCTATCCAAATAATGCCACTGTTCTGGTTTACATTCAAAATACTGAGCATCTGCTTGGAACTTTGCAGAATCGAGGCTGAATGTCGGCCGCAGCTGTTTCAGGAGCGGTCATTTTTTGCCTACCGACGTGCATGTTTCCCAGTGTTGAACCACGACTTGCTTTTCTCTGAAGCTATCTGCCACACAGATCTTAATTACGCTATTTTCAAATTTTCAGACACAAATTCCTGGGTAGTACAAGAAAAGTTTTTTGCTCCAACATCAAAAAGCCTTTGTTCCCATTAGGAATTAATTCCTTGGGCAGTTCCTTGTTTTTTAAATAAAGCCACTGTTTTTTTGGTTCCGTCTTGGCAACAGACAGCATACCAGGCTTCTCCGAATGGGTCTGGCCAGCCTAAATGCCACTTCTTAACACAGGGCTGTTGCAGCATGAAGGGACATACTTCTCTTTCCCTACAGAAGTTTTTGACTCCTCGCTTGAAAGATGTCATGAGACGAAGTCTGGTTGTTGCTGCAGCACTGAATGTGATTCTTTGTTCGGGGGAAGCAAGGCGCAGCCCTCTCCTGTCTGATAGTGGCGAGGGCAGACTTCAGAGAAGTGGGACGTGGTATTTGGAAGCTGTTACCGGGTCTCTGGGATGGGTGGAGGGCTGCTTATTTTGAGCCCAGGAAGAAATAGCGGATCTGGCAGGGGCTGTGTTTTCCAGGCCAATAGTCCACATTTCAAATACATTTAAGCAAGTTAATCTGCTTTGAATCAGACACAAAATGGTAGGTGACAGTTTCTGCCTCGTTCATTTTAGTTTCAGACGTTTTAGCTAAGCTTCCCTTTTAGAGCCATCTTGAAAATGAGTTACGGTCTTATGGTTAAATGGCTCAAGGAATTAATATTTGGGTTTCATCTGAGTGTGCTGCAGATGAAGTCCATGTGCCGTTCAGTTCTGCCTCCAATTTCCCTGCATGTAAAAGGGAACAATCGCTACCTTTCCAATGCGTGTCAGTACTGTTACGTGAAAGGTGCTGCGTTAGTGAGGAGGTCACTTCTCCAGGGATGTGTTCGGCTGCACTCTGAAGAGCCCATACACGTGGCACTGGAGCTGACGGCACTGTCACCCTGCTCCCAAGGTAACGGTGCCAATAGGAACTGAAGGACTAAGCCTGCCATTGCTTTCGTTGAAATATTTGCCAAAACTCCCACTGGTTTCACTAAAAGCCAGGTCAGGTTCAGTTTGTTACTGGCAGACCTCTGGCAAATCAGGAATGTGCTGTGATTAATCTCGTCCCTTCGTACGGCTGGAGATTGACCTAATGAAACCTGCTCGTCCCATCAGAACCCTGCCCTGTGCCTGCCTGCATC
The DNA here is from genome assembly GCA_011076525.1 of Nettapus auritus. Classification (NCBI taxonomy): domain Eukaryota; kingdom Metazoa; phylum Chordata; class Aves; order Anseriformes; family Anatidae; genus Nettapus; species Nettapus auritus. The sequence continues at coordinate 2,793,193 of CM021786.1, read as the reverse complement.
CAACTCTGCCTTCTCAGAAGCCTCCAGCTCACTGCTAGCTATTGCTCAGCATCCTGGAAAGCCCAGGCTGCCCTGGATGTGTCCTCTGCCCCACATGCGGTCCGTGTTCCTGGCGATGACTGTTGGGTGATGCTTCAGACCGAGCCCTGCACCCCGACATCCCCCTTGCTCACCCAGTTGTGCAATGCCTGGGGAGTTCCCCTGGATCCGTTTCGAGGAGTCGCCTTCTGCCCTGCAGCATGAAAATTGCTTCTTATCTTCACCCACGTAACTCTGGCTGCTGTCATCGGCCATAAAGTTATTGGTGGCCCTCTTCAAACCACCTCCAGTGTTCACTCCTCTGACCTTCCCTGCCAGGGAGGTGCCAGGCTGAACACACAGCAGAGGAAAATATTTCCTAAACCTCCTTGCTGCTGAACTGGGGAGCCTCCTTCGTGCAAACCGAGTGATACAACACATCGCCTGTAGTTATGCTTGAAGAATAAGTTTGTTAAAACAAGCCCGCTATCTCTTAAGGATCATGGTTTTCTTCTCTGCCTCTTTGTTCAGAATAAATTTGTTAGACTTCAGTGCTGCTTTTCATTCAGGGCAACAAAAGGAACAGAAAGGCTGTTCTGAAGTGGATTTCAAAGGACAAAATCTCAATGGAAGTTTAACTTGAAGGGAAAAGACTTAACTTCACGTATTCCTACAAATTCTGGGGAAAAGTCTTTATTTTCTTTATTTTCTTCTTCCCTCCTTGCAGCACTGTCAGGTTTTCATAGGAAGGATTTTTATTTTTTCGTGCCGTGACCGTGTTTGTTAGGAGCGGCTTCCTTTTCCTTTTAAGTTGGAAGGAGGTCAGATTAAATACACACGATGAAAAAGAGGCGAAGCGCTTCCAATAACTGCGGATGGACAGTTTCAGACCGGGCTGACTCGGAGCAGCAGGAAGCATCGGCTGCAAACAGCAGAGCTCCCAGGGAAAATATGCCAGCAATTTGTCTTTTATAACCTTGCACATAACCGTTGGGTAGGAGACTTTACATACAGTGGCCCTCTGTTCTTGCTTAATTCGATCTAGCAAAGCAAGATGTTACAAATCTTGCCTGCCTTTGATGTACGGTGGCAGAAGCGTGTTCCTTCAGCTTGTGCTGCATTTTGGGATGTGAAATCTTCCCTGTAAAGCAGGGGGAGAAAAGTGACTTGTTTCTCTTGGGGCTGTAGTGCTTTTGGAGGGGAAGGGAGCTGCGTTTCCTTCTCCCTCTTCTCGTGGCTGTTGTGCTCTTGGGTTTTGAATGAGCTGCCTGTGCTCCCCGAAGAAAGGCTCGTCTGATGCCCGCCCACCTTTCTGCTGGGTGCTTGGTGCTGCTCAAACTGCTTTTGTCCAAAGCTAAAGCAGCAATTTTATGGAAAAATACAGGCTTGTGTTTATATAATGTCTGTTTGTCCCAGAGAAACCCAAGGCATCTAGAAATTCTGTGTAGGAATCCCTACAGGGATAAGCACAAGTGCTTTCCCACAAGGCAGCCGTTCCTCACGTCGAGCCCAGCCCTGAAACGATCATTTGAAGGCAGCAAATAAAGCAGTGAGCCTGCAGCCACGGGAGGAAACTTCCGAAGCCGGAACGTAATCAGCCGAGCTGGGAACTGGCTTAAGATGCTGCGGTTTAAATCTCTTAAGTCTGGCAGCACGATGGGATTAGTCGTGGCCATCCGCACGCTGCTCGGTGCTTGGCATCACCCGGGGAGCGACACCTCCTGGGCTGTCTCTGTGTTGGGACTAAAAGGAAACCTGGATGGTTTGATTGATCCACACCCCTTCCTGCTACACCTGGGGGAGGTTTGGGGCTGCCCTGTCCAAGCAGGGGCTCGCAATGGCCCCGCTTAACTTTGGGCTTTGGCAGGTTCACTGCCGCAGGAGGCACGGCCGCGGGGAGTTTGCTTTCCTTTGGGCCGGGCGCTGCCCTTTTCTGCTGACCTCTGCAGATCCTGGCGGAATTATTTGCTGCATCCAGCAGAATGGTTTCTTTTTAACTGACTCAAATCCAACATTAACCGGTTCTTCTCCCAGATGAACGCTCCCGGTGCCTGGCAATACGCGGCGCTTCTCAGCGCAACGCTCCGGTTTGTGTTTGTCTTTTCCCATAAACATTACACAATTTTTTTCTACAAAAATAATGGAATTTTTCCATTTACAGTGTCTGAACCGACTGTCTAGTTCACCAGTTCTGAGTACCTTGGCTTAATACACTGTGGTTGGATGTTGAAGGATATATACATGTTGAAGCAGTGCCGTAAAAGCCTGCTAACATCCCTGTAACCCCCTTAAAAACTGTAATAATTGCACACGTACCCTGTGGGGGTCTCTGCAGGCCCTGGAAGTCACAGCAGGCAGGAATTAGGGCCAGGGCGGACACTCACTGCCCCGGCAGCTTGAGAAAATAAGCGTCCGTTAGCGCTCAGGGGTCACTGCAGATACTGCGGGGAATTGACACAGCCTGCCAGCCTCGGCTGGATTATTTATAGCTACGATATTTGAAAGAAAGTTAGTATATGTGAGATAATTTCCGGTGTGGTAAGCCACAGTCATCTGTTTGCCCTGGATCCTTGCCAGGAGGCGATATACCTCGTCTTGACGGAAACGATAGGCATTGGATGGGAATTTCCTGACACGGGAGCTCCAGTTCTTATATTTAATTTTCAGAGCGGTCTTCAAATACAAACCCGCTGAAGAATTTTCCCAAAGCCCCCTGAAAAAGCGTGCCTGGTTTATTTGCCTTGTTAAATATAAACATTGTGCTTGTTTCACTAATACATTTTCTTGGGAAAATGCTTTTTAGGGACGTAAATACGGTATTTCTATATGAGAAGGTCACATTGTTACGTTTAAAATGTGGATTTTATCATCCCTACCTACACCAGAGTTAACTAACTAATTAAAATCGTCTCATTTTGGTAAAGGAGTGCTCTATTCTGACTTACTTCTCAATTCATTGAGCCATAGCATTGAACCATTCCTGGCCGCTTTAGGCAGCTTTTACATCCATTGGTTTGAAAGCAAATTCAAGGTGAGCTTCTCATCCTGCCAGGCAGCTCTGAGGAGGGCTCTGCACCCCAGGAAAGTTGCGGAGACCGGGCAGTTTGTGGGCTTCTGGACTTAATCCTATTCCAGCTGGAAATCCGATAAGCGTTGAGATTAGCTTTAGGGATTAAATTTGTGGAGAATCTCAAGTTTTCCTGCTAAGTTTGGTTGGTGGCTGGGAAGAGCCTTCAGTAGGAAATGCTCTGAGGCACCTGGTACAGAATAGTGGCATTTTTCCTATGGCAGACAATTGGTATTGGTTTGCCTGTACTTGTGAGTGCTGTGGTGTAGTTAGCCCTGTGAAACACTAACGATAAAGGCAGTTATCTAATTGGTCCTCTGCCTGGGGTAGTCGTGACCTTTGCCAGGCAGGCTGTTCATAAAGTGTCAAGTTGGAGCTTCTTACAGTGTCACAGGTCCGTTCTTAGAGGTAAAAGAATAACTTTGGCTGCTGAGAATAACGTCTTATCCTTGCAGGAACTGATGGTGGAATCTGGAAATAGATATGCTATGTACTAAGCTATCTTGCATATGATATACTGAAAAAGTAATTTTAAAATACTTTTCCAGAATCATATTCTGCCTCTGGCAGGTGACGTGTTATTAGATTTCAAAATCTGATTAGCTCACAGCTCTTGTGATTGTTGATCAACTCTCTCTCTCTCCCTTTCCCTCCTTTCTAGCAATCTACAATTACGATGCTGTCCAAGATGTGGAGCTCTCCTTGCAGGTCGGTGATACGGTTCACATTCTGGAGATGTACGAAGGTAGGTTGCAGATCACTTCCGAGTACTTTGCAGTAGCGTTTGAAAGTAAATAATATTTCATGACCAAAGCTTACTATGTTGTGCTTGCTGCATATGTGTGAATTTTTTTACAAGAGTGTAAAAATACGTGAAATACAGAAGCAGCAGTCGTCTCTATTCTGTTCCTGCCAAAGGTTTGTCAAGGTAATATTTTACTGACAACTCAAAGCAGCACTGCTGAAGAAACACTTTTACTTCTGGCTTTTCGTTCCTGTTTTTACACCACACGTTAACCTTGTGCCAGGCCAAGTAATGAACTGATCCAGATGGGGAAAAAAAAAAAAAGGCTTTTAGCCTGAATTAGTTCTTTGATCTGAGACAACGGAGGCTGTGGTTGAAAGGAAAGGAGGGGGCAGGTCTAATTGTTTAAAAGTAATGCTTATTTAAGCAGTAATATCAAGAACTGGCATGATATGCTTTTAAAAGACACCAGTGATGGAGCTTCTGTGTGCTTTTTAGGCTGTCTCTCCTAATACTTTGCAGTGAAGTTTTTCATAACATGTCCCTTAATGTAAAACATCATGCAGAAAGGAAAACAAAATTACTGCTTTACACAAGATGAAAATGATACTTGCTCATGTTTCTTATCTACTTATTAAACTAGACTGTTCAATGAGGATTTCAACATCAGGAATGGAGCACAGCCGTGTATTTATTTTAAAGATTGTACCTATCTATCCCTAGTTCATTTGGAAGGTTGTGTCTACGCTCTCCAAAACCTAAACGCTCTTTCCAGAATATAAATGCAATCATTTTCACAAGCAGCATCAGTTAGAAGGAGACTCGCTGCACAAAGTCTCTTCAGTATCTCTGCTGGGAACGGCACGCTGCTTGTTTAGCAATTTGTTCTTAGCCAATTGTTCTCTTTCCATTTCTCTTTGACCTTGACACTGGAAACACCCAGCCGGTTCCTACATGTCAAAGCAGATCATGTTGCTGATGTGTGTTTTCACACTGATGTGTGTGATAAAGCAAAAGCGTTTTGGTTGTTTTCATATGCTGAGCTGTCGGTGTGCGTCCTAGCTTGTGACTGAGGACCTGGGAATTACCGCAGTACAGCTAAGAAGTTGTCCTGGAAATACAAGCCAAATATTTGGGCCAGATGTTTGTGAATCCAAAGGAAAAGGTGTACATGGCTCTGAGATGGTAACTGCTGTGGGCCTAGTCTTGTTTCCCATAAATATAATAATTATTAAATATAATATATATATTATATATATTATTATATATATAATTAAAGCTCTGATTCTTGCAATGTCTTATTTGGGCTTCAAGTGGGCTTTGGAACAGCACAGTATATTTATTACATATGAAATTGTGGAGGATATCAGTTTTCTTAGACTTGAAAATTTCCTTCCTTGAAAACAAAAATACTTGTACCTAGGTGTCTTTGTCTTGATGCTCTTGATATTTGTAAACTGCAAAGCAAGCTATTTTTTCCCTTCTTTCTCTGCTTGGCTGTCTGATTGCCAAAGGGCATAAGGTCTTTGCACAGAATTACTTTTTCCACTTGATAATAAGATAAGCACCATTTATCCAGTTGTTTGCCAAATATTGGCAAGATTGAGCATATGCTGCAAAATCCAAGAGTTAAAGGAAACTTTGCTGCCTCCAGAATTTTGAAGAATTCTTCAGCGCAGGCTTTACGTTCTCTCTCCGGGGACCTGTCCTTGAGTGGTGAGCTGGGGAGGATCCGTTTCTGTTCAGGGGAATCATCTCTAATCTGCAATACGTGTTATTATTTTTTGCAAGCTGTGGGAAACGGCCACATTGTGGATAGAAGGAATGTGTGCCCACACACTGGGATTCAGACCAGATTGTTCTCCCGATGCAAATAAGTTTGCATTGAATTTGTTCCTAGTTTGAGTCTTTATAATTCCTCTGACTGTGTAAGTAAATGAAGCCAGCCCTGCTTTACTTCAGTACAGTGCCGTGGTGTACGTTGTGGTCCTGAGAGATGGGATGGTGCCATGGGAAAGGATCAAAGACCTTGTGGTTAAGCACGTGAGCTGGGACAGTCTCTGTAACTGCATCACTGTGTATAACACGTAGTTGTCTAAACTACTTTCATTTGAATGTTTTTGCTCGTATTTCCTGTTTCTTTTTCTTTTTTTTTCTTTTTTTTATATATTGCATAAAAACATTAAATGAAAGATAAAATTAAGAACCTGTGTTCCTGTTAAAACAACATCAAAAAGTCCTGATGGTGTTTTGTTGCAAGAGTCACTCTGCTGTCCTTGCTTTTTTAGTGAGACTTCAGCTAAGAGACCGGGGTAGCAGCTGAAATTTGCAACGCAGTCTTCAACTGGAAAGTGTTTCTCCTTTTAGCACATCTCTGCTTGGAGAAAATAGTCAAGAGAAACTCTTAAATAGTCAATCATTCCTCTGAAGTTATAGGCAGGTGCTTTTCTTCAAAGAAATAACTCGTCCTACACCATTCGATTAATTAACACGTAGATAAAAATAGATTCTAAATCTACTCATCCCTAATCCAGCACGTTACCCATTGGTCCATGATCAATGTGTAATCTTCATCCTGTGGAAGGAAAGGAATTTCTTCTTTCCTCCTGATTTACTACTGGAATATTGGGGATTATGATTGACTCATCATTGCTAGAGAAGGGGGCCAAGTGTGTGTTTTTAAAAAGCAAAAACCAACACTCCCCTCAACTGTAATTTGTGGGTGAGAGCTCCCAGATCCATGGCTCTTCATGGGAACTTCTTGGATGAAATATAGAAAAGTTGTTATAAATAAATAAAGCCCTTCCTTCCTCTATTCTCTGCCTGATTATTGTCTTAATAATCTCCCTTTGCCTTCTCGATGCTCCCTCTGCCAGTCAGCTGAACACAATCATCTTGGATCAGTAATGTCTGCTTGACAGCTGTGAACATCATCCTTGCAGTGTGGACCATGATATGCCCTTTATGTTTGCTGAGAGGTAGGGTCGCTGTTTTCATGCAAGGAACTTCAGGAGAGGAGTCAAAAATTGGTGCTCTTGGGAGCGTGGCTAACAGAAAGCTTTGGAGGAGTTTTTGTAGGGGCTGAGTCAGTGCAGGTCTGCATCCTACCCCAGGGCAGCACAAGGCACCTTCCGGCCGCATGTCAGCATTTAAAAAGGAACAGATCCTTCTGAAATGTTTAGTGTTGTTATTTCCAGAACATTAACTTCAAGAGGACTGAAGGTGATCGGAGACTGTCGGAGAGGGCAAGGAACAGGCACCCAGAGGCAAGAGTCCTTGATCACGCACAGCTCTGACACATGACGAAGGCGAAGGTGGAGAGGAAAAAGCCCTTTGCCTCCTACAGCTTGGAGAGAGCGGAAGAAGAGCCAAGTGACTTTCTCACAGCAGTGCTTCTCTTCTGTCTACTCATTAAGCAAGGCTTGCTTGAGGGCAGGAGAAGGAAATACAGCAGTTCTTTCACACGCTTGCATTTCAGTGACTTTGAAATCACAATACTGGTTTAACCCCAGGAAGAGAGTCGTGTACTCTGAGTCGTGTGCTTCTGAGCCTGGGGGGTCGCAGTGCAGGCTTTGTATTTTATACTTTGCTTCTCAATATCATCTTGACAAGATCTAGCAATGTCTGCACCAGGGCAAGCAGGTTTCTTTATCTAACAGAACATTCTCTTTCAGCTTTCCTTTGAAGGAAAGCTTTCTTTTTCTATGACTTGATCTAAAGAACCTAAAAAATGTGAAGCTCAAGCACAATCTGTGTGATGATTTGGATGAAAATGAACTTCATAAAGAAGACTTTAAAAGGGGTGAAGTGGAGTTGGACTTGGCATTCGTGGATGTACTTCCCTTTGCCATATACACGCTATATGATCTTCAGGCAGTAGTTGTGTGTGCATGTCTGTATTTGCCTCTGTGCTTATCTGTCAGATGATCCGAGCAGTAATTCTGTGCCGTGCAGATAATTTGTGAGCTTTATGGAACAAGGATATTCACTCTTAACATGTAGCATGGAGCGGCCTGATTTTGATATTCAGCCCTATCAGTGTGACCCAAATGAACGAGATCAACAGATTTATGCTGTAGAACTGGTGGGAATGACAATGTGCACTTAATTGCTGTGGAGAGGAAAAAAATACTTCTGTTTCTCTTTGACAGGCTGGTACCGAGGATACACACTCCGAAATAAATCTAAGAAGGTATGACCTCACTTCCCACTAACCGTAATTTTTATTTCACACCTTGCCAGACCCCATGCAGTGCTGTAATTTGGCTGTGCTCCCGCTGTATCTCTTGCCTTAATGCTATGCAGGTCTCCTGATCAATAAGTCCTTTTCCTTAGTGATAGAAATAAACGCCCTTGAGCTAAACATTTCAGAACCATTAACGGGGTACTTCTCCAAGGCAGGCATGCGTAATGCCGTTTGAACTAGGGAAATTGACTGTTATATATATGCATACACTAATTTATTGCCTTATTATTAGGGTCTTGGACCTGTACACATCCAACAGTAGTTATATATAGTGGTGAGGTTAGGGCTTTGATTTGACTTGGAAAATATTCCAAAATTATGCATGCGTGGATCTCGGCCAGACCTTCTGAGGTTTGCGAAACCAGTCTGAAAACTCCATGGAAATCTGGTTTCCTGTAGGAATCCTGCCACCTCTCATGTGGTAACATCCTTCACGATCTCTATTTTTCAGGCCTAAAGGGGGATGAAAAGAAAATAGAAAAGGATTGCAGCATTCCTAGAAGGGTTGTTGCTCTTAAATAATGCGAAGTTGGGACTGGTGAATTCCTACAGACACCGTCATGTGTTGTGAGCTTTTCTAGAGAACTGTGGGTCCACAGCATCTTGACAAATGACTCCAAGAATGTTTTGTAGCAAGGGCGTATGCCTGGTAGTTTGCAAGATTTTAGTGTTTTTTATAGGAAGGTGAGTGTCATAATAGTAAAGGAAGAAATTCAGTTCCGAGATGTAGTAACATCAAATATAATGTTCAAACATGCAACCTGACACTTCTTTCTTTGTTTTCCTGTGATACACCGACTGGCTGACCAAACACTTCTGTTGTGGGTAAACATTAGCATCAGTCACAGTTACTGTGCTGCTGATCGTGCTCTTCCCCTCCTTCTCCTGCTTTTTGTTGAATGCACTTTTGTCATGTCTTATGTTCTAGTGCGATTTATTTATTTACTCATTCTGTTTATTCATTTTAGGGCATTTTCCCAGAAACATATATCCATTTAAAGGAGGCAACCGTGAAGGACCGAGGGTAGGTTTGGTCTTCTTGAGATGTGTCATTGGTAGCAAAACCAATGATGGAATCTGTTTCGTTTAAAAGACAAACAAAAACTATGTCGTTATTGTAGTGAGTGCTTCTGGTCTGTGTGTGCAGCAGGAGATACCTGTGCTGGACTTCTGGAGCTGCATAACTTCTCCTTTGTACATCCCAAAACAGTTGTAGGCATAGATGCAAGAGAATGCTACTTGTAAAAATAAGAAAGGTCTGCTAGACGAGTTAGTAGCAAGGCAGGTCGCCCAAGTTACGTGGAGATCCTCTTGGGAATCCTGCGAATCGTAACACATTCTGGTCACAGCCAAGTAGCCAGCAGGAGTGTGGATTCCTTCCTGCCTTGGAAAACATTTTAGGGAATGATTCCTCGTTTGATTCTTAGAATGGGTTCTGTGATCATTATGGTGGGAGGGGAAAAAGCAGTTACAATAGAAAGAGACTTTAGAAAGCACTTTTTCTTTTTTTAAAACAAAATAAAACAAAACTGTTTAAATAACTGTTTAAATTAAATAACTGTTACCAAGGTGATTGTTCAGAACTTAATTTTTGCCCATTTAGGATTTGATCTTGAGTATAAGGTTTTGATCTTGAGTATAATGCCCTTTTTCTGTTTTGTCCTTTTTTCTTTAGACAACATGAAACGGTGATTCCTGGTGAACTGCCCCTTGGGCAAGAGCTGACTTCCACCCTGAGGGAGTGGGCAGTTATCTGGCACAAGCTGTATGTGGTAAGCTTGCTTCAGTGGTTGGTATTTAGCAAAGGAAGTGAGAGAGAAGGGCTACTTGATTCAGATTGAAACGCAAACAGTGTGGAGGTCTTTCAAAAGCTCTTATTTCCTTCTGTGCAGCCAGAAATGTGTGTGTACATTGCAAGCAGTAAGGCTTTTAAGAATGGGAGTTTCCAGAGTCCAGTTTTGCTGATAAGAGACTTAGATCTGCTGCATTTCAAACCCCACATTGTTGGGGCGGGGGGATTCAGCAGCAGTCGAGCATATGCAGAAGCAGAATTATCCTCAGTTATTAAGACGATAACTGTCTCATGCTTCGCTGTACTCTGTCCTATAATTATTTTTTTGTTAGTTTGTTTCAATTGTCTGGCAAATAAAATGAACAAAATATTAAATGATGTCAGGTGGGATGAGACCTGGGCCTTTTGCAGAGCACTTTAAGAGCTCTAAATAGGACCTGGTGCAGAACTGAAGAACTATCATTCTTGTAAAACTGACCTTACCAGGGGCTAAAAAAGTTCAGCTCTCCTCGAAACAAATGTGTGAGCACAGACAGTGGCGGTTTAGTCAGTGCCACAAAGCGTTCGCTGTACTTGAATAATTTGTTATGATGGAGCATTGCTGAAGACTTGACTCTCAGCATCAAGTGGCACAAGTCACGCTCAGCATCGCATCAGCTGGTTGGGGTTGTGAGTGTGACTCACAGCTTGCTGTACAGCGAGGCTTCCTGCGTCGCATCCCTCCTGTGTGAGGGGAGGAGATCTCAGTGAAGCTGTGTGAGAAACCATGGTGTTTTAACAAAACGCTTAACAAGGGTGAACCCTGTGTTTCTGGACATGGTGCAAATAGTTAATGGAACGCCTGAGTCTCACCCCCGAGTGCACGTACAGGTCAGGTAGGCAAAGGAGACGAAGAGTGCTAGGGCTGTGGGTGCTGGTGGGACATTTGACTTATAAAATCCCGTAATATGTGTCATTCTCAGTAGAGAGAATGACAAAGGCACATGACAAAGTTACTGTAGAAAAGTCAGAGCTCAAGGTAATGCACAGATCTGGTAGTTCTGCTAAGGCTGGTGACGTTCTTGCTCAGAACTGGAGTTCACAATGAATTGCCTTCTTTCAAAGGTGATTATTAATGCATGTTAAGAAGAGTCAAGCAGTTTTTCTCTGGTCAGTAATGTGTTCAGCCTGCGGAGTAGTGTGTGCCCTGAGACTTTAATTAAGATGACAGAATTGGTTTAAATTAGCTCTAACAATTCAGTTTATCCAGAGCAAGTTTTGCTATTGAAAATTTCACGGGGCCACAAGTACGTTTTGTTTGTGAGCCACGAAACCACAAAAATTTGTTCCACCCTCTTAACTTAATGAGAAACCATATGTGACGTTATTACTGTGTGAAAAGAGAGTTTTATTCCTGATTTTTTTTTTCTTGCTGAATAACTTTAAGATCATAGCCTCAGAATCTGTTTTTATAAGAGCAGAAGCCTTTCATGTTCCTGTGCTTAACCAGCATAACTCTTAAAATAGTCCTGGAAAATGTTGTGGTTTGAAATGGATTTGAGTTTATTTTATTTTCCCCCTGCAGTATGTATTAAAAGAAAAAAATAACAAAGGAGGAAGGAGATATTTGAGGAGAGAAAGGAAATACAGAGGATTTCTTTATTTGGCAGCATTTCATTTCACTTTAATTTCTGTGCTTTCCAGCAGACTTTGTAGCAGTGGGTATATCTCCACTGCAAAATAAATACGAAAATGGGCAGGGGTTCTTAACTTGGGCTGGTTAATGGCAGTGAGCTAATGTAAACAGGTGCAGAGATAACTCAGGGTTAGCTCATGCCAAAGTAAGATATGCTCTGAATTTCCCTGAAAGCTAACCCAAGTTTTCTTCCCTTTTTAACGCAGGTTAAGAGTACACTTAGTTTTGCCTTTGTTTACTAAAGATGTCAGCAATATCTGCCTTGTATCAACTGTAGGCTCATCCAGCTTCCGCCAGCCCCTTGACATGGGCCCAAACTGAAGGAAGATGGCTATTTATAGCTCCCTTTACATTTATATTCTCAAGGGGCGAGCGAGGAGTAGTTTTTGTCATTCCTGTTCTTTGCAGGGCCCAGAACGGGGCAATAACTGAGGTGAGCCTCTCGTTCTGCCGTGTGGGAGCAGTTGGGGCTCGTGGTTAAACATTAACAGCCCTGATACAGCCAAGTGACATCAGTCAGCTGCCAGCTGGATGAAGCAGCAGTACACAGCCGACCAATTCCCACTTGCTGTTGGGTGAGATGTAGGCAAAAAAAAAAAAAAAAAGATAATTAAAGATAATTTTGGAGCCGCATAACCATACACTTTGTCCCAGATGATCAAAGCTATGGCATTTTCCCTCTGAAAATGAACTGCACTTGACTCTCAACATAAGACAGTTGTAGTAACTGGCTAACCATGCAGAGGCAAAACAAGGCTGAGGCCTGAATTCCTTCTTGAATCTTACAGCTGACGCTTTTAAAGGCTTACTTGCTTATCTAAGCAGGTAGTGCTGCAAGCAGGCTTACTGCATAGCTATCCACTTCCTAATTGCAGTGTCAGCCCTGGAATCTGGCGCTCTGCGAAAGAGGTGCACAGCTATGACTAATTTTATTAGGGCGGAACCAGTTAAGAGCATAAAAATATTTAATTAGAGATGATAACAGTAGAAACGGGAGGAGGAAGCTCTAACAAAGCAGGTTTTGATGTCCTGCTCAGCCAGTGCTTTGTAATTACAGATGCTGAATCCATAGCAAAAGATGAAAATGCAGGGACTGCAGCAGAGTGGAGCGAGGACCGGGGTAGATGAGGCAGGTGGTGTCTGGGAAGCCTCCCGCAGCCACGTTATCTTTTAATTGCATGTTTGGATGATCCCTGGTGTGGTGGGTTCTAAACAGCTCCCGTCGGGCTGATAAAAGTGGACTTTGAGAAACCTCTGTTACCATTTTGCCTGAGTTAGCGCTTGAGAGCATGGAGTGAGTCAGCGTTGTGCTAAGGTCTATGCAAATATAAACAAAAACGAGTGCTCTGAAGAGCAGACAAGCTTCAGCCTTATTTACTGATAGGCACCAGCCAGGGAGATGATTGTGTTTCCACAGAGCTGCTCTGATTTCCATGAACTCCTCTCCGGAGGTCAGGCATGGACATGGCAATCCAGGCGTGAGTTACCATTGGGTAGAGTGTGGACCTTGAAATACTACATGCATACTGGCAGGGAAGTGTATCCCAAATATTGCTGCATTTTGTTTCCATCCCTTTTTTTTTCTTACTGTAATGGATTTTGAGTGCCTGTCAGGACAGGATAAGGAGCAGGCAGCCATGAAAATGCATCCGTGGACTCAGCTCCCTTAGCATTCTGGTTTTACAACATAGTTGCTAACACCGTAAACAGTGGTGGAGGCAGAATTTCAATTAATCAAGTTTTTCATGTTGGTAGTGTTGTGTTTTGGTGATGAGATCTTTTTCATGTGTACCAAATAGGTTGAAGAGTTATTCAGGCTGGTGAGAGCTGTAGGAGGGATAGGTGTGAGGAAAAAGCTTATGTGGACTTCAGTGTCATAATTAGTTACGCTTTGGTATCACCTTTAGACTTTTAAAAGCAAATGAAGTGTTTGCTTCAAAGAGTTAATATCTAAATTGGCAAAACAAATGGGACATGCATAAAAACAGCACACGACGTCACGCATTCTGGAGTAGCAGACCCCAAATTTTAAACCTTGGCAGTGCAAAGTGCTGGAGAATTTTCTCCATGGTCTAATCTTGTCTTGTCATATGGTGCCTCTTTCTCAGATATTTTTAGTTAAATGCAACTCGTGTGGTGGGTTCAGTCAAGTACCTTTCAGGAAGCTTACTGAGCTCATAGCTTTCAGGCCATCACTAGCTTGAAATTGTCCCTTTCGTTCTGTAGGATAACAAGACAACACAGTTCCGTCATGTCCAGCAGATGACTTACAGTCTGATAGAATGGAGGTCGCAGATCCTGTCTGGGACTCTTCCCAAAGATGAACTGGCTGAACTCAAGAAGAAAGTCACTGCTAAAATTGACTACGGTAACAGGTAAACCCCAAACTGTGTCCTGAGAGCAGAAGAGAGTCCCAAATCCCGCTAAAAGCTCTGGAACAATGTTTTGAGAACAGATATAGATGCTATTAATACAAAATGGTGTAAATAACCACACAAGGAGAACACTGAATCAGGCTCTCCATTTTCTCTTGGAAAAGGGATAGCAGCTTTCTGTTCCCATCAGAACGTGGCTAACCTGGCAGGTGGGCACGTAGCAGTTGGTTCTTCATATGCCAGCATTCTCTTTAACTTGGCAGGAAGCCTTACCTGTCTTCATTCTGCAGAACTGCTGGCACAGGGTGGCATTTCCCATGGAGCACAATTTGTGCCTGGCTATCTGGAGCCAGGATTTGGATACTGCTAATGAACTAAACTGCTTTATCAGCAACTGAGCAATGCGATTCTATAGGCCACCAGAACTGCACCTTTCATTGGTTTATGCAGAACAGAGATCGTCTCCAGAACTCATTTATCTACCTGTCAGACTTGATTCAGGTCAAATAAATCAATTAAGAAAAAATCTTATGGCATAGAGTACTAATTAGCCATAACCCATAAGCTTTATAGTTACACCTACCTGTTTATGTTAAATATGTTTAAGTGAGAACAAAGATGATGTCATCTTAGCATAAAGTTACCTGACTAATTAATTCCCTTTAATGGGAAAACTGGGGGTGAGGGAATGAGGGAACAGCGTTTCTAGGTAGGAGCACCAGCAATGTGATTACTGGAGTCACTGAATATTGGTTGCTTAGAGCTTGTTCTGTGGTTTGTGCTCCTTGTCGCCTCTGCTTCCTATATATCATGTCACTTCTTTTGTCCTCTGATTTGCGTGCTGCTCAGGATCCTAGGTTTGGACCTGGTTGTACGAGACGACAATGGGAACATCTTGGACCCAGATGAAACCAGCACAATCTCTCTCTTCAAGGCCCATGAAACCGCATCCAAAAGGATTGATGAAAGAATCCAGGAAGAGAAGGTACATCTCCTGGTGCTGGCTTTGCCTTCTTCAACTAACTAGTACCCACTGTATTTGCACATTCCTCTTAAGGATATTGTGCTACTTTGGCAGCAGAACTAAGTTTATGTTGTTTTTAATGGGAGTACTGTCCCTCTTCTTTGCAGTCCCTGCAACAGAATTTGGACCTCCGAGGGCAGCCAATATTCAACACAACACACACGTACAGCCTGTATGTAAACTTCAAGAATTTTGTCTGCAATATTGGAGAAGATGCAGAGCTGTTAATGAGCCTCTATGATCCCGACCTCTCCAAATTCATCAGGTAGGCCTTTTTTTTGTATGTACAGAAGCAATGTAGTCATTGTAAGGAAGCCAGTACAAGTTAGAAAGGAAGAGCCAGCAGAGTAGTTTTTTTTCAGGTCTGTTGGTTGCTGCTCCAGTGATGATACAGAAGGGGATTATTTGACTTCTGATAAGAAGTCAAGGTTCTGAGCACATGCACTCTCCTTCGTAAAGCTGGGCATTTCTGTGTTACATGAGTGAAATCCCAGATTGTCTATGTTCTTAAATTTTCCTAATGTTTTCACTAGATTTCACAGAATCACAGAATTTCTAGGTTGGAAGAGACCTCAAGATCATCGAGTCCAACCTCTGACCTAACACTAACAGTCCCCACTAAACCATATCCCTAAGCTCTACGAATTTGGGGCAGTCGATTCGTTGCTTCCCTTTTGGTCAGGTGCAGGCATGATATTTGCTGTCAGGTCAGTGCAATTTCACACCTACAAGCTGGGTATCTAGTACTGGTCAGGGAAGATACGAAGAACTTTATCAAGGAAACATGTAGGTGTCAGGCACCCTCTGTCTCCATCATTGAGGTTATCGGGTGTGGAGATGTGGTCCCAGTTGTAAGAGGAAGTAACCGAGAGTACCCCTTCTCTCCATGCCTGTCTGCAGTAAAATGAGTCACCTCAGAATCGCGTTGGCATAGAATATTTTGGCAGAGCTTTTCAGATACTCCTAAAAGATCAAAACACTTCTGAGCTTTTTCCCAGATAACGGGAATGTCAGGTGTTGATTTTATTTTTTGCTTGTTTTATTTGTAGTGAAAATTACCTGGTTCGTTGGGGCAGCAATGGGATGCCTAAAGAAATTGAGAAGCTAAATAACCTTCAGGCAGTCTTCACTGTAAGTTACTGTATTTCCATCCTGGAAATTCTTCCCCATGCTGCAGACATGAGTACTGGATTCTTTCCCTTTCCCCTCCTTTCCTTCCCACCCCTGGCAGAGAGGAGCCACCTGGGGCATTTTAAAGTGTTTTCATGGACACTTAAGATCTTAGAGGCAGCCTCCGAGGAACGATTCTGAGAAGTGTTTTGTGATCTGTCAGTCCAAAGCACTAGTAAATGTCTGTTACTTTGAAATGGTACCGTCAGCGAGTGCTGCTGAATCCTGTTAGGCACTTCTCTTCCGAAGCCTAACTGTACTGAAAATCTAGGCTTGAGATGAGAGTTGTTTTGTTTTTCAGCTCATTGCTTTGCTGAAACTATTCTGTATTAGAATTTATTTGTCACAAGATGTAAATGTAAGAATTACCAGACTGGAATAATTTCTGACAAGTATCAGAAGTGGCACAAACTAGCGGCCTTGTCAGTGGATCTAGTGCTCTGGCAGTTAACGCTCCTTTTAGTACTGTTGCTGGGGTACTCAAAGAGTAGTAGGATAATTAGGAATTGCTGTGTGGAAATTACTAATGAAATACTAGCATGTCGTTTTCCTAGGTCTCAAAGGGACCTGTTTTTCCTTTTTTTAAAAAAGAGGAAAGTTCCTTTTAAACCTGTGTACAACCTAACAAGAAGTCTTTTTCCCTCTGTTTCTCCTCCATTCACAAAGCAGACTGATGTAACTTTATTTTAACTGATTCCTAGGATTTAAGCAGTTCTGACCTGATCAGACCGAAAATCAGCTTGGTGTGTCAGATTGTGAGAGTGGGGCATATGGAGCTAAAAGACGGGAAGAAACACACGTGTGGACTTCGGAGACCGTTTGGTGTGGCAGGTACGACAAATTCAGTCACAGGATGAAAGAACATGGTCCAGTGGGTGGGACAGTGGGTTGAAAAACATAAGCTGTACACCAGCAAAGCCTATTAACCTCTTTGTGTCAGCATCTCGGTCTTCAGAACGGAGATTCTGATACTGAGCTGTATATGGTGCTCCTTTGAGATCTTTTAATTAAAGTAGTAAATGAAGATGACACGCTGTCAGCGTTCACTTTTTGGTTTGTCACCATCTAAAGAGATAACACACTGCTCTCGGTGCAGTAGACTTTTCAGATCTTTGCTGAAGAGGGATTTGCTCCTCACGACGAGTAGGATAAAGGTGGATTTTTTTTTAAAGGAGCTTTGGTGACTGAGACATCCAATTCCTGTTCAGTTCGTATGGTCTCTTGTGAAGAGACTTGCTTGAGATGAGTGGGAAAAACAGTTTCAAAACAATCAGGATTTGAAACCTGGATGTATTCTTTTGCTTTGAAATACCCAAGTCTCACCTGTGGTTTTTTATCAGCAAGAACATTCACATTCACTACCATTGCTGACTTCTGCATCAATGAAAAGATGATTGCTAAAAAGTTTTAACGATGAGAGTGGCCTTCTGTATTGCTGTCATTAGTGGCATCGGACCAAATTAAGCAACTGTTTTTTTTCCATTCTGATAGGGGAAAGCTCTCTGTATTCTCTTTAGCAAGTTGGCAGAACTGTGTGTTGAATTTGTGTTGTTGCAGTGATGGACATAACTGATATCATACACGGAAAGGTGGATGACGAGGAAAAGCAACATTTTATTCCGTTTCAGCAGTAAGTACTGGACTTCAGAGTTCATCCCATATCTGGCTCATTTAAGCCAGCTGTCCTTTAGAGAAGGACGAATTTGTATGGAACCTGGCAGCCTACCAAGGCCTCTACAAATAGATTAGCTAATGGCAGTAGTCAGCTTTTTGAAGGAAAAGATTTTTGTCAGTCCTCTGACACTTTTGTTCCCCTTGATTTACATGTCTGTATGATTGGGTAAATTACTTAGGGAGTCTTGGCAATGCAGCTAGATATCCATATCATCCGAAGTAAGAAAGAAGAATATGGTGCAAAATAATGTTGTGGGGTCTAGGGGATGTGACCTTAAAAACTGTTATGAGACTGAGGCAAGATTTTGAGAAACACCTGAGCACACAGGGAACACAATCCTCGTTGTCACTGCTGTGCAGTACGCTGCGTATTGTCTGCCTGTAACTTTCCAGATTGCCTTGTAAAGGTGGGTCAGAGAAGAATAAAAAAGGGATTTCTCCCTCTTTCTGGGAAAGAAATTCAAGCCCCACTGTCTTTTGAGTTTCTGTAATACTAGAACTTGTGTGTTCAGCCTGCTCTCTGATTGCTCACTTTTTCAGCACATTGCAGTAAATTAAAAGGAAGCTTGTTTGGGTAGAATCAGCTTGTGGCAGGCCTAAATACGGCAGGCCATTTGGTGTAGCCGTATGTTGTTGTAAGGTATTTTCAGGGGGAGATTTTTCTATGTTTTGTGTGTTTTTTTTTCCCCCTATCCTCTCAGGACCTGAAAGGCTGCAAAGAAATATGTCTTTTTGCAGAATAATGTTAGTCTCCTACTTTCTTTTTCTTTTTTCCTCTATTTTCTAATGAGGCTGAGTTTAGATCCAAATCTGGACACCTCTACTGGGGTGGGGAGTCTGTGGAAATGCGTGGTTCATTACTGATGATGTTGGAACAGGAGTGAAATCTGGTTCTAGATCCAAGCTCACTAGATGTGTTTGTGACTAGGGACACGTTTAATGTGATGTCATTAGAGTCGTATTAATTTAAGACTAGTTAATGTACGTAATCACTTAGGGACAACTCTGAGGCACACCTGAACTCAGGGCTCAGTTCACCCGACGGGAGCGCAGGGCCCGACGTGGTGAGCTGTTCCTGCATGGTGACACTCAGCCAGACTTGTTCTGCAGGGCAGCCTGGATGGGAGAAAGAACAAAGGAGAGCTGCTGTGTTTATGGTTGTCCTGAAGGCTGCTGTTTCAGCCTGATAAATGTGTTCATGGAGTCTTTTAGGAGGCCCATGTTACTTATTCTAAGCCTGAGCTAGCACCGACGTAGCTCCTTGTTTGAGAGCTCGGTTGTATTTCCATTGGGTTTAGGCAGTTGAAGGAAAAACTTTTATTTAAAAAAATGTATATATTTGGAAATGAGTCAGCTGTTGGCCAGCCCTTGTCTTGCAGAGCACATGCTTGATGTTGCTTCCACGTCTGCTTCCCAGTCTGTTGTTCTTCGCAGGATTGCCATGGAAACATACATCAGACAGCGACAGCTAATTATGTCCCCACTGATAACTTCCCATGTGATCGGAGAAAATGAGCCCCTCACTTCTGTCTTCAACAAAGTCATCGCTGCAAAGGAAGTGAACCATAAAGGGCAAGGTACAGCAGTCAGGCGAGAAGCTGATGTGAAAACCTGGTGTGGGACAGGTTCCCCTTGCTTACAGAAGAAAGTAAATGGCTCGTGAAAGTCCAGAGATCAATGCTTACTGGAGGTTGCTGCCTACCCTGAGCCAAACCTATGGTCTTTGTAATGATTGCCATCCCAGCACTCTGGGAGCTAAAAAGATTAAAAACGAGCTGTTCTTACTCAGGTGAAAAAAAAAAAAACTCATCTTTCTAGCTGATGACTTACTTGCTACAAATCTAGTACTTTTTTTATATGTGCATGCAGAATTTGGAAGTGAACGTAGCTGATTGCATATTCCAAATGCTTTCTTCTGGATTCTCTTGCAGTTGCTTGTGTGTCTGGCTTTTACTCACTAGTGCGTTTTCATATTTCATGTTCAAGTACAAGAACAAGAACCATAGTTTTATGTTTTCATACTATTTTTTTCAGTAAGTAAACATTACCCTTCTTTTCTAGGTCTTTGGGTCTCCCTGAAACTGCTTCCTGGCGATCTAGCACAGGTCCAGAAGGATTTTTCCCACCTTGTAGACAGATCAACTGCTGTGGCTCGCAAAATGGGATTCCCTGAGATAATTCTGCCTGGTAGGTCCCATATGCCTCCATAATTCTGTGGGGTAAAAGAGGCGTGAAATTCTGCAGTTTCTACCATGAACAGATTCTTTATAAAACTAGCTTAAAAACAATTGTTTTTCACTTTTCTTGAAATTTCAAGCTGATCTCATATTTCTTGTGAAAAATCTTCCTTTGAGAAACAAATGAAAAATAATAGCATTTGTACGCTGGAGGAAAATATCTGTTTAGACTACAAGATGATTTTGTTTCATACAGTTTTGACCCTGCTTTGTTTAATCCACTCAAAATGGATTTAGACCTCACTGGTCTAAATGGATAGAGCTCACGGCATTAAAAATTGTTACATGAAGACACGGTACTTTTGTATTATTTGAGATGAAGATGCAATGATGTTGGAATGTCAGCAATTAACTAGTATCAGCAAAGGCTATGAAGAAGAAAAGGAAGATGTGGTACCCTAGGATGTTATCTTCTGTAATTGTCCATGAACTCATTTAGTGCTATGAATTTTAGGTGATGTTCGAAATGATATCTATGTCACCCTGGTGCAAGGAGAGTTTGACAAAGGCAAGAAGAAGACTCCCAAGAATGTGGAAGTCACCATGTCTGTACACGATGAAGATGGCAATCTCCAAGAGGTATGATGGCCTTTGTGGGACATAACAAGGCTGCTCAGTTTGACAGATGATAGCTCTGCTGGGCAGGATCGCATTGTTTAACTGTATGGTAATGAACAAAATATAGGTGACTAAATTTGAAGTCAGTAGATTTTTTTACATTAATAACAGATGTGAGTTCAAAAAAGAATCATAGAATGACTTGGGTTGGAAGGGACCTTCAGGATCACCTAGTTCCAAACCCCTGCCATAGGCAGGGATGCCACTAGACCAGGTTGCCCAGGTCCTCATCTGACCTGGTCTTTAACACCTCCAGGGATGAGGCATCCACAGGTTCTCTGGGTAACCTGTTCCAGTGCCTCACCACCCAAAATGGTGACATGGTTTCCTTGACCATGAAGCATAGACTTTGGGCAACTCTGCAAGCTACGTGCTTTGAAAATTTCCAGCCTAAGATACTTTTTTCTTTCATTCTAGACCTTACCTTTTCTTTTTCTCCCCTTGTCTTTTTGTCCAAAGAAAGCTATCCATCCTGGTGCTGGTTATGAAGGTGTCTCTGAATATAAGTCTGTTGTTTATTATCAAGTCAAGCAACCTTGCTGGTATGAAACTGTAAAGGTAAGTGTGTGCAATTTACAGTCTTGCTCTGTTGTGTAGAGAATGGAACTAGCTTAACATTAGTAGGTGCAACATAATGTCTCTGGAGAGAGAGAATGCTGGTGCTGCATTTTTTTTTCTCTGTATTATCATGTGCAGGTGTCCATTGCAATAGAGGAAGTCAGTCGTTGCCATTTAAGATTCACTTTTCGTCATCGATCGTCACAGGAATGTGAGTATCAGAAAAGAAGACTGGCAGAAGTATTTTTGCTGCTCTTGCTGAGATTTTGAGTATCCACTAAAGGTGTAGCACTTGCATTTCTACTTATTTCCAGTGCTGTGGATTTTATTGGAAGTAAATATAAATAAATAAATTGAAACTTCACAACCTTAGGAAAGGGTTTGGGGCTGGTTTTGGTCTAAAACTTGTATTAGATAGGGAGCAATGTCCCTCCTTGGAAGACAGTTGTCAATGCTTGTCGGTACTTGGCTTCTCAATGTATGGTGGTTTGTTTGTTGTTTTTTTAATTTCTTTCAAGTCCTTCACAAAATTCAGTGCAAGGCTTGGTAGGACTCTACTGATCTTCTTATAGGATTTCTAACCGTTAACTTCACTAAGCAAATGAAAGGCAAATGAGAAAGTTTAGGGCCAGGAGTTTGATGAAACTTCTTCAGAACCCTTTGAAAAGAGATCAGTAATGTTAGACTGATTCCTTGAGAGACTAAGGAAAAAAAAATCTCTTAAGGCACCTGGGAGATGACGTGACACACTTCCACATCTATAGCTAAAAAGATAGATTTGCAAAATTATAATGAAAAAATCTGTATACAACTGTATACGTCCATCCAGCAGGACAACTAGCCACTGAAATTGTATGGAGAGAGAAGCCTCAGAGAGGAAGTTTTTTTTCTGGGTAATTCCAGATACCTGCTAAAGGGAAGGGAAGAGAGTTTCTTTCATTGCATTGTCATGTGATGCTTTTAAATAAAGAAGCTGCTGTAGTTACCCACCTGCACTATGGACAGTATGTATGTAAATAAGATAATCAGTAAAAAAGATTTTTTTTTTCTGTTTACAGCTAGGGATAAGTCTGAGAGAGCATTTGGCATGGGCTTTGTGAAGTTGATGAATGCAGATGGAACAACACTCCAGGATGGCAAACACAACTTGATTGTTTATAAGGTAGCTTGGGTATTTGCACTCCTGAACTTTTGTTTAACTAATCAAAACAACTCTGTTGGCTGACTTTCTTCCTAGCAGTGTAAACGCTGTTGTATCATTGCAGAGATTTTTAATAATCTCTTCCAGGATAATAGGACAGTAACCTTTTTTTGTAAGCTACCACCAGCTCTGCTTTCACTGCTCAGTTTTCTATCTGCAAATCTGGTGCATCCTAGTGCGTATCTGTAAAGTGTTTTTCCTCTAACATCATTCACTTAGACAGCATGCAGTAAACAGGCCTGGTGAACTCCTGCCTTAGAAGATCAGTATGTGACAGGAAGAGGGTCCTGGTGCCTTAATCCCAGTAAAAGGAAAAGGCTAATGCACTGCTGTAGAAAGCTACAAAGTGTGTGTGTGGGGGGGTGCCTCCTAAGTGCTGTGGTTTGTGTCACTCGGAAAGAGCTTAGTTCATTGGCAGTGCATGGGCAGCTTCTGTTCCTTAAAGTTAGAAGTTCCTGACTTTAAGTTCCTTAAAGTCAGACAATGTAAGTAAACTAGAGGCATGAAAAACTGCTTAAAGCCTCCTGTGGCTGTCGCTGTGTTGAGGTGTGTATGGCGGTAAGGTGTCTGCAGTGAGAAAGAGGTCAGATGAGGTGTTCTCAGGGTGAGATAACCCTTTTCATTCTTGTGGTCAACCAACAGGGTGATAACAAGAAAATGGAAGATGCTAAATGCTATTTAACCCTTCCTTGTACAAAAATGGAGATGGAGGAGAAGGAGGCCCCTTCAGGGAAAAATCTGCACCATCTAGCCAACTTCACACCCACTAAAGATAGCACGAAAGACAGCTTCCAGATTGCCACTTTGATCTGCTCCACCAAGCTCACCCAGAATGGTAGGTCTTGACACGACTGGGATGCTAATACGTGCTGCATTTTGTCTAATTTTATCTAAACTACCAATGTTAAATCTAGTGGGTTTTTCAGCATGTATAGAAATCGTACCTGTCAGTGACAGTGTAAATGTGGGTTCAGAATCCTTTGTCAAAGGTTAATTATCTTTTTTTCTACTGCTTGTCAAGAATGTAGCCATTAAAACTAATCTCTTCAGCATGCTGTTAGGCAAAGTAGGCAAAATAAAGGTGGTTGTACCTATGTGAATCAATACAGTACGTGCTGGTATGCGTTGTGAGATTTAAATGAACTTTGGGAAACAGGCATGTGAAAAGACACCAGCTGTGACTCCATCAAGGTGTACGTGTGTAGCTGGGAGATGGTCAAGAGCTGTTCTGCTTGCAGTCTGAGCTACACCAGTTTGTTTAAGCTAAATGCCATACTGATACGTCCGTGTGCAAGAGGGCTGAATCTGAATTTCATTGTCTAGTGGCTGCTCTAGCGCAAACACGGAGCATTAGCAAGAAAAGTCATACACTAATAAATGTCCTAGCTTGATGGATCTTCTCTTGAGTGAATGAGAAGCCTGCAAAGTTGTTTGCCAAATGCCTTATGTTATCAAATTACGCCAAGGTTTTCCATTAATAGCAAAACTTACTCTCTTGCCAAGACAGAAGAGCCACCTCAAGGTAATGTTCTGTACGTCAGTGTGAGTTTTCTTTGTAAGCTGATTCTAAAAATAACCTCTAGTACTTTTTCTGTATTGTTCTGCAGCCATTAAGTCAGCTGTGTTGTTGTAATCTGTTTCTAATTGCTGATGTTCTGCCCTTGCTAGTTGACCTGCTGGGTTTGTTGAACTGGCGTTCCAACTCTCAGAACATAGCCCACAACCTGAGGAAGCTCATGGAGGTGGAAGGAGGAGAAATTGTAAAGGTATGCAAAGGTATATTGCGTTGTACCCAAAAGCTCTCTCCGCATGCTAAGATAGCTGTTTTTTCTAGCTGCTGAGTAACAGCAGAACAAAAATGTATTCTTTGTCCCAAGAGCTCTCATTAGTGGAATTCACCAGCATTACAGAAGTTAAATGTTAAGAGAATCAAGGAGATGGCGGTGACTTTCTTTTCCCATGTGATCTTGCAAGAGAAGATACGTGCAATTCTAGTAGTGGCTCTGCTCCTCCTTTGTGAAGAGGGACCTGCTGTGAATGCAGAAAAGGCTCAAAGACCCTCTAATCAGAATGGGGAATAGGTGGGGAAGCACCAGAGAAAATAACCTTCTGAGGGAGTTAGGAGGTGAGGCTTCCTGTGGTTCTCAGTGTGCATCTTTTGGGATTATGCAAGATCATGGCTTTACCGGTTTTAATTGCTGAGCAACTAAAGTAAGTGCTGTGTCATTACAAACCAGTCTCCATACGCTGTACTACAGCATGACATTTTGTAATTGGGATTGATTTGGCCCAGTGCAAAGGGCAGCTACGTAGATTTGGCCTAGTGCAAGCTGTATTCAGCAGCATGGACCTTTGCTCTTGCATGACAGGTTAGATAAAAAAGCAGTAGAACAGAAAAGAAAGTGGAGACAATCAAAGCTGATAAGAAAAAGTCCCCCCTTCTCCTGCTAGTAGGGATAATAGCATGATCATGACAAACAGCATGTGAATGAACACAGGACTAAGATCGCTTTTTCAGCGTTCTTTTGTGTACAACTTTCACAGTTCGACTGAACTAGGCTGGAGAGGGAAAAATGATCCAAAAGAACAGACTCTTGTGCAAGGTTACAGAAGTAATACTCTTTTCTTACCCTTTTACTGTTTTTTCCTCTAGTTTTTGCAAGACACCCTTGATGCACTTTTCAACATAATGATGGAAATGTCAGAAAATGAAACCTATGACTTCCTTGTGTTTGATGCACTGGTGAGTGACTTTTTTTTGGTGAATTTTGCGTGTTTGTTTTCTGGCCACATTTCCAATCTATTCATGGTTCCTCCCTTGGGTGGATGATTGGTATTTCACTCCAAAGAGCTTAAAAGAGAAGTGACTTGTTTGGAGTCACTGTGGTGGAACAGAGCCTACACACCCTAAATCCTAACCCAGTGCTTAATGCATTAAGGATGAATTCTGTTATGAAACTTTATAGAAGGATAATAATAAATGAGTGAAAGACTTCACAGGAAGCGTTCAGGATATTTGGAGAGGCTGTTTCATGAGTGTGAAAGACAGTGCCTCTGGTGTGCAGTGACAAACTTGTGTACTCGGCGCTGATCAACAAGTTGACAATTCAGGAAGAAAAGTGAAGCCAGATGTATCCAGCTGACATTGGTTGGGGCTAGTGACTAAAGGGGGACAGAATGTCTTAGCTCTAACATGTCATTGTAGTAGCAGGACTAAGTTCTAGCCTGAAAAGAATCATTTCTTAGCTTTGAAAAACAGCCTTCAGCAGCTCTGTGCCTGTTTAATTGTACGCAATGACACTGTCATAGCATGAGAGCTTCACAGAGTACCTGCCCTTAGCCCTGAGATTTCCTATCTAAATGTTGGTGTGACCTGCCTTCTCTCTGAGAAACGATGGGGTCACACGCACACACACACTAGTATTTAGTCAGAAAGTGAACAATGCGATGTGTAGTATTAATGTTATTAGAAAAACAAAGAAAAACTATGATCAAACAAAATAAATTACTTGATTAGAAACGAAGTTGTGATGCGGGTAGTTAAAGGTTGTGCAGCTCTGTACATTTGTCTCCTTTTGAATTTTGGCAGGTATTTATTATTTCTTTAATCGGAGACATCAAGTTCCAGCATTTCAACCCTGTACTTGAAACTTACATTTACAAGCACTTCAGTGCAACCCTGGCATACGTGTAAGTATTGGTAACCACAAAGCCACAGGCTGTCACTCAGGCAGCTCTCAGATACTTTCAGCAAATTACACTAATGTGATCAAAGCAGCATAGACCAGATGACTGGGTTTGTCCCTATTCTTCTCTGCTTTCAGGAGAGAAAGAAACCCTGTAATTGCCCGTTTTACCTTGTAGAAAGTTTCTATTATCAGATTTTTTTCTGCAGGGGAAAGACATTGCTATCATGGAAAACACTGCATCAGGACATGTGATTCAGACTCTTTTGACCTCTAGTCCTCTGCCTATTTTTATTTTTATTATTTTGTGTGTGTTTTCAAAGGGTCTTTGTGTTTTTCAGCCTGCTTTACTATCAAAACCAAGTTTAATGTGGTCAGTGTGTATGGAAAATATTGTAAGTCATTGTAGGGAGGGAAAATTTGATCAAGGAAAACAGATTTGTTAGACATCGGGTCTAATAGGTATCGTTGCTTGATGGAACTGCTTTGTCTTGCCACTGTCTGCTCTGGTCCTTGCAATCCCCCCCAAAGTACTTTGACCAGAAGATGGTTTGACGTATTCTGTGTATTCTCTGCTGCAGACTTAGTGATGTGTTTGAATGGGGTCATGGGGAGCAGAAGCAGAACCACGCAGCTGAAATGATGCGAGTGACTTTGCGGTTGATGGTGGCAGAGATAAGAAAGGCGTTTGCCCCCACTGTCTTCCTGCAGCCAGGCAGGTCGAGGTGGCCACAGGCTTCAGAGAGGCTAAATGTTGTTACGGCGCTTAAACATGCTGATTGCACTCTATATATTGAAACTCTCACATAGGCTGTCATTTGCTTAGATTTAAGCAATTTAAGTAGTAATGGGTTTTCCACATTCCTGAACCCTTCCTTGTAGGGAAAAAGGAACAAGTCACAGAGCTGGAATTTGTAGGCAAACTTGGCAGCCACTGTTCAGGCTAGTTTACTGAAAATTCATGAACTGGTTATAAAAGACTGGCACCCCAAGGAGCCAAAAGCTTCAGTAGAAAATAGGCTGTGAAGAGGAACTGCTGTTCATTATGTAATCATTAATTATAGTTCCTCTGTGGAATAAGGAAGCTGGGCATACACAGATACTTAACCATGTCTTTATTCCCCTTTTTGTTTTTCGAAAGGAAACTCACAAAAGTACTGAACTGCTATGTGGGAAATGCCGATGACTCCAGCAAGACAGAATTGCTGTTTGCTGCTCTGAAGGCCTTGAAATACCTATTCCGGTTCATCGTTCAGTCGCGAATATTGTACCTGAGGTGAGGCCATCCTTATTACATCCATTGCCATCCTTATTACATCTCTTTTTGTAAGCCAGGAATTCCAGTTAATAACACCGGAGAGATATTCTTCAGCATGTCCTCAGGAGCTGTAAACCTCCTGAGTTGTAAAGAAGAGTGTGTTTCTACTCTTTGTCTACAGCTCAAAAATAATAAGTTCAGTAAAAATTGAAATATATAATTTGAAGAGAATATTACTTTCAGTTATCCATAGCATGCTAAAGGCAGCATATGGTAGTACTTGAAAGGAACCTATTATTTAATTAAATACATTGAAGCATGGAATGACTTCCTCATTTTAAGGAGCTTCTGCATTTTGAAGGACTCTTCAAGATATGTTACA
This sequence comes from Nettapus auritus, assembly GCA_011076525.1. Lineage (NCBI taxonomy): Eukaryota > Metazoa > Chordata > Aves > Anseriformes > Anatidae > Nettapus > Nettapus auritus. The sequence continues at coordinate 2,765,467 of CM021786.1, read as the reverse complement.
TATAATATGCAAAAATAATTTAGTGGTGTCAGAGAAGGCCCTGCACAGATTCCCTTTAATAAAAAAAGGTACACATATTGCATGCAGTGGCTTTTCACATTTTCCTTGATTTTCTTGCAGCAAACCAAGGCACACGCTGTTGCTTACGAGGTGAGGTGATTGAGGGGTACACATTATCAAGGATATGATGAATGACAGCGGTTTTACCATAGTCTTGGAACATATTTTGAAGAATTTACAGTGAAGCTTTGGAATCCTTTTCTGGTGTTCATTGTGGCAGAATTGACAAAGAATAAACTGGAGTCTTTTCTGATTTGGTTGTCATCAGTAGGATTTGTAGGCTGTGTTGAAAGTCCTTTTGTTTAGGACAAAAATGAACTACTTGATTCTTGGAACCCAAGCAAATTGTGAAGCAATGGCAGTTAGAAAAATACAGCTTTTCCCTCGTAACAAGTTTAATCAGGAAATTATTACTGTAGTAACTGCAGAATCCTCGATGCCATTTTTGTACTCATTTTTTTTTGTGAAGGAGATTGATGTGAGAGGTTCTTCCAAAGGATAAAATTAGATTTCCAACACTTTGACGCTATTAGCCTAGATTTATGTATATAACTAGCTCTTTCTGTTTTTTGTAGGTTTTATGGGAAAAGTGAAGAAGGGGATGAATTTAATGATGCGATACGCAAGCTGTTCCTCTCCTTCAATGTCCTCATGGACCGTCCTTTAGAGGAGGCTGTCAAGATTAAGGTATGCATGATTTGCAAGGAGAGGTATGATCTTTCATGACATCATCTGATAGAGCTGGGGGAAGGCAGAAGAAGGGACAACCTTTGAGGTGCATAAACCCGTTCAGATGAGTCACACCAGAATCCTCTGAATGTCTGTTTTAGTGAATGGAATATAAGAAAGGAATATCTAAAGGAATATCTAAACTGCAAAGTTTATCAGATAAAGATGAGAGCTTTCTCTTCATTCAAAAACTGTGGTTTTGCTGAAAACCCTGCAGCAACTGCTAGGATGAAAGCTAACAAGCAACCAAGATAGAATATAGTACAGTGTGGAAGACGCTTCAACCAGTAACACTGAGCTTATGAGTAATGGAGATGGAAATGCTAGACCATTGCAAAAATCAGCCTATGCTGGGAATGAAAGTGCTGGAAAAGCAGAGGTGCTAAACGTATATTAGATCTTATACTTGCTTTATAGGTGCCTGGATGATGCCCCTACAAATGCCACACTAGGACCTAAATAATGTATTCCTGTGTATGTGGACATGCTAAAGCAAACAGAGCACTGAGTCTATTTATGTAGTGCTTTTCAAGTCAGGCTATGAGGAGCTTAATCACTGAAGCTGCAGGATGTTTGCAAAAACTGTACAACTTGGCTACAGATCCTTCCTCCTTTACCTTTTCTGCTCTGCACTGCAGATCTGTGGTTGCTGGAGGCTCTTTGAGTGCATTAATTTGGTCTTAAGCCAGTTCTCTGCAGGTGTCCACATATTTGCTCTTGCCAAAACTAGATTTGCCATGTGAACCATGGGCATTGTTGAGATTGTGAATGAACTGGCTTTCAGAATGAACGAACTAATCTAACTTAATCTAACTCGGCCTCCATGTGTGCTTTGTCTTTTAATTTTATTATTTTTTTTCTTGCAGGGTGCAGCTTTAAAGTATTTGCCAAGCATCATAAATGATGTCAAACTAGTATTTGATCCTGTTGAGCTCAGGTAACCATTATTAAGTTTGTTTGTCCTCCAAACTCAACTCATCTATTGGGATAATTTGGGAAATGTTCCTAAAAACAGCAACTGTGACTATGACATGTTAATGCCCTTATGCGTGATTTTTTAGGAAGCTCCTTGCAGGGCTTTAGAGGAAGTCAGTTTAGTTCAAAGGAGTCTAGGCAGTTCAACTGCTCTTTCTTAGGAATTTTGAGATTTTGTTTGAAACCAAAATTTGGGGACTGGAGAGCCATGTGAGGAAATGCCATGCAAGTTTCCACCAATTCTTAATGATTGCTTCTGAGGTAGAATGAAATGTGTGACAAAACAGAAAACAAAAGTTGTATTTATTCAAGAAATTCATGACACTGTGGATTTCCGTTCTTCGATATTCATAGCTTTACCCAGAACCTCCCTTTCATGCCTCCTTGTTCTGACACTAATAATTTTCTAGTAAACAGTAGACAGACAGCAAATGTAGATGGGATTTAATTTAATGAAGTCTAAGATTAAAATGAGTCATCACTGTTGATGAAAGGGGCATCTGGAAGAATATGCTCTTGCCATTGTACTTAGCAGTGTCTCAGGCTTCAGCAGTGCAGAATTGTGCTTTCATTTTGTATAAGTATGATTATTTTATGCTGGCAATGAAGGGCATATGGTGTTCCTATTTATAAGCTTTTGTGGCATATCTGTTGTATCTTGGGATGCAAGCTTCTTATCGAGAGGCTTAACCCTGTTCAGTTTGACTGAGAGCCCTGTGCTGTTTCTTGAAAATAAGTTAAAGCTCTGTAGTACTTTACCTGGAGACTGCTTGCAGATGACATGTCAACACAGGGACAACTGCTTGACTTGCCCGGGTGTAGGACATTGTGAGGGTGGGTGGAATTAAATTGGGTGAAAATGCTGACCATCTGCTTACTTTCTGGTTCACACACTAGTGTCCTCTTCAGCAAGTTTATCCAAAGTATTCCTGACAACCAGTTAGTTCGACAGAAGCTGAACTGCATGACCAAGATAGTCGAGAGTGATCTGTTTAAACAGTCAGGTAAGTAGCACGTTGAAACCTCTGGTTTCTCCATGGAGCCATGCACCTTTACCAACAAAAATGTATTTCAAGTTTATTTGTCATTTAAATCAGCCATCAGTGGTAGTCTACAACGAAATCCTTCTTTAGAAATATTCCTTGCCATAGTGGCTCCAAAACTGAACATTTGAAACTTTGTTGTTCTTACAAAATAGGATCCTGATGGGGTATGTTAATTTAGAAAGGGACAGGAGGAGAGTGATCTGCTTGCTGTAATGCGTATCGTTACGGGTTATTTGTCTTAGTCTCAGTGGTAAATCAAGTGGATTTAGGTAAATGTTTTTGTGTCCAAGATAAAGTTAGCAGAAAGCTACACTGTGTTACCCATTTACACCAAGTGCTGAAGGACTTTGAGAGCAAGATATGGTGCTGTTTCATTTTCAGAATGCAGAGATGCTCTCCTGCCTCTGCTGATAGACCAGCTAAGTGGTCAGCTGGATGACAATTCAAACAAGCCTGACCATGAGGCCTGCTCACAGCTCCTTAGCAGTGTTCTGGAAGTTCTGGATCGGAAAGATGTGGTGAGTTCGTGAACTGTCAAGGGTGCAAATTAAGATTAATACTTTTTTATTTTGTTTTAAGTTAGGGCAAAGGACTGTTCTCAACTTAGGTTGTATTGCTCTGTATTTTTTTTCAGTCTCTTTGGACATAAAGTAGCTACGTTTGAATGAAAAGGGGCTATGCAAAGATTGAATTGGTGGCTGTCACTGTAGTACAAAGAAAAATTTCTTTCCCTTCTAGGAACCAAAATGTTATTCCCAGCTACTCTGGTGACTTGTTGAATTATTTGGAGCAAGCCATCTAAGTATTGAGTTTCTGGTTGAAGTAAGGGCAACAGTCATTATTCAGTTAGGGGAGTACAGTTATTTGCCACATTAGTCATGGAAATTGATTCCAAGGTGCCTTGGAAAGAATAATTTGAACTGAAGAATTGTTCAGGGAACAAATGTCAAATCACATTGCTCGGTTCAATTTAGCTATGCCAGCTTGAACAAGTTAAACCAGTACAAATGAATTTTGCCACCTCTTCACCAAGTATCTGCCTGCAGTATTTGAATCAACTGCTGTTGTGTAGTAAGTCATATCTTTTGCATCTTGAGATAACAATTAATCACTGCCAGGGCAGTCCTCCCACTCAGTGAGCTCTCTATAGAACAGAATGCGTAAAGAATTGTCTCAAATTTTCCTTATTGATTCCCCCAGGGGCCTACTGCTGTCCACATCCAGCTGATCATGGAACGCCTGCTACGGAGAATAAACCGCACGGTGATCGGAATGAGCAGGCAGTCTCCACACATTGTGAGAGCCGTTTACTTGCTTCCCTTACTACCTTACCCTTTGTTGTAGGGGAATTCTCCTGGGAGATTTCAGTGTGTAGAGTGGTTTATGAAATCATCTTTCCACTTCCTGCAGCACTTCTGTGCCACTACAACATGGCTTTGGGTGGCTTTCTGGGAGCCGGTATGAGGATACAAATTGTTCTATTCTAACAGCAATTTTAACTGAGTCACAGGTGGCTGTGATTTCAAGTTCCCTTGGGCCCCTGTGCACAGAATTTGGTTTCAGCCCATTTCTAATACACAAGGAATCTCTGCTGAGAAGGAAAGGTTCTTTTGCCACCTTCACTGAATAGGATTAAATGCTGCAGGATCAGACCTCTCTGATTGGCAATGCTGACTACTGTGTGGCATCTTAGAAGGTGTAAGAAAGTTTGTATATTTTAATTTGCCCTGTACTTAGTGTACAGAAAGATGGAAAAATAAGGGGCTGAGCATGGATAGCAGTATCTTATTTTTACCAGCTCTAAGGTCAAGTCATTGCTGTTACCAATATGTCACACATGAGAATTATGTAGTTGGACATATTAAATCTGAAAATGTAGGGGCTCATAAATATTTATATAGTTTATATGTATATATATACACACATACATTCATATATTCGTTCATTCTGCTGTTTAGAGGATACGTGTTTCTTACAAACTGTGATGTCTGGGGAAACAGATAGACCCAGACCTCATACTTGACATTTAGGAAGTCTTAACTGGTTTGGGGTAGAGGAAAAAACAGTCACCCAGAATGATGTCAGGACATAGATCAGCAGGGTTGTGATTGGTAATATTTGATTAGATGGAACCTGAAGGCACATGTAACACTTTGAGCTTATGGTGCTTAATGCAGAAAAATAATGGTATGTCTTGTTTTTCATATTCTAGGGTATTTTTGTGGCCTGCATGACAGCCATCCTGAGGCAGATGGATGATTTCCATTACAACCATTACATCAATACTTTCAAAACCAGGCAGGACATTATTGTAAGTCAGCCTGGCTGGGGGATTATCTCAGTCCATAAAGAATTATTTTCTGCTTCTGAAAGGTCATTTCAAGTTACCGTATTCAGTTTGGACTGATTTTACTGCATTCATCAGCAATTACTTATGTGTACCTAATGCCGCAGCCACCGGGGATATATTTGCATCACCCCTGCTGGGTATGGACAGTGGATGTTGCTGACTCTGTGGAGCCTGAGATTAGCATTTGTAGCATGAGTTAAAATGTTTAATGACTGATGGAGTCTGTGCAAGTAAAAGGTCTGGAACCAAAAGAGTGAATGTAGATGAAAAGGATAAGCATTCCCCTTCCTCCATGCTCTCCCTGTGTCTCTTTGTGGTCACGTTCTCTTTACCTCCTTTCTAGTTCATCCCCATTTCAATTAAGAGATTGGAAAGCTTTAAAATATATTTAAAGCAAAGAAAAGATAGCAAATTTGAACATGTATCTATATCAATTTCTTAAAAAAGGGAAGACATCTATCAATGAAGTCTTATGGGATAATAGCCAAAACCCAAATACTGAATTCCCATCCAATCCAAAATGCTTTGCTTGCTTTAGTGGACAGCAATGCAAATAGTTCTCTCCATATTAAAAACTATGTACGATTCATGTTCTCAAAGACTTTCAAAGTAAAACCAAGTGGAACATTAGGCTTTTTTTAATTATTGTTATTTTCTGAGGCACTTAGAACAAACTGTTCTGTCCAGATTTGTCCCCAAACTGTCCTAGAAAAAGTCAGAACCAAACCCAGTATTTATGAACATCTCTGAAGCATGACACAGCAGCTGTTCTGGTTTTCTGTCCTCGTGCTCCTAGTTTTGCAAGTTGAAGTGCTTGCTGATTTAAATACTGGCTGGGGAAGAGCCTGGAGTTGTGTTCTTCATGAACAAGCTAGATCAAAACCCACAAGAAAATGTTTGTAATTCATTTTGGATGGCAAGGTCATCCCTCTGTTCCCTTTGCAGTTGGAATTGCTCGCAATCTGTTGAGCAACATAGCCACCTACAGGACACGCACATTTCTGTCACTTCTGCATCTAAAAAACTATGAATATCATTTTAAGAGATACTGATCCAAAATACCAATTTACAATCCAGTTCTTATCCCCTTATCTACAGAAGCAAGCTCAGGTTTGTGGTGGTGCAGGAGTTATTAATACCAATATAAAATTGTGTTTTGTTGTATTACAATAATTGTTTTTATTTATTTTTATTATTTTATTTATTTATTTTATTAGCTTTTGTATTTTCAGCCTTGGCCTAGCATTATTACTTGGTTGGTTTAACACCGTTACAAGTTAATTCTTATCTTCAAGGTGCCCCTCGTCAAGTCCAAACTTTCGATCAAGCTCTGATTTAATAATGCCTGAAGGATTTTTACTGAGGCAGCACCAAATGCCCATTTCTCTTTCCACACTACTGTTGCTTGCCAATTTTCTAGAGCAAGCTGTTCAGCCTAACGGATTTTTTTTGCTGGTGATCTTTGTAAGGTGGTGATTTCTCATGTGACCTTCTTTGTATCCCTCTCATTTCTGAATGCTAATGTGCCGTCTTTGCAGAGAACAGTCGTTTTAAATGCTCAAAGGTTAGCATTTATATCTGTAGAGACCACAGGATGGAGAGATCGATATTATTGATACCTTCTTTCAATCCTCTCTTCTTTTTCTCTTTTTTTTATCCTGTAATTCCACCTTGTCTTGCCAAAGTCTACAGGTGTGCTAGCTTTGTTTGGCACTTGTGTTGAAAGTGTCTTCCCTATGATAATATTCTAAACCATGTGTCTGAAGGCATGTTTGCTACCTCTTTGTAAAAATACTTCTTAAACTAGGCTAAAAAAGACTTAAATAGTTAAGGAAGTGAAAAATATGTTTTAGATTTCCATCTTTGTAGCAAGTACTGCATAGGGCCGTTAGCTGTCGTCACTCAGGCATTTGGAAAGTGCTTGACTATTGATTTTGGTTCTTCATCCATCTTGTGCACCAGAACTCCTTACAGCATAGCTTAATTGGAAACAGTAAAGGTAGATTTAATTAAACAGATCAACATGTTCTGTGGAGTTATTTCTCCTTCTGGAATTGAATGGATGAGATGTCAGAACTAATTTAGTTATTGGAATATACTCCTGCAGTAAGAGATGCTTCTTAGGAGGTATGCTGTATTGATTGCTAATCGATGTAGTAGTTAATCAATGCAATTGCAAATACTTGCATTTCCCTACGTTTTCATGCGGATAAAAAGATTATGCTGTTCACCCTGTGGTTTTTATTTTTTCTGACAGGATTTCCTGATGGAAACGTTCATAATGTTTAAAGATCTGATTGGAAAAAATGTCTATGCAACTGACTGGATGGTCATGAATATGATGCAGAGCAGGTAAATAGCTGCTGCTATTTTAAGTCTCGTTACTGCTTTGGAGTCTTTTTGGCTTGGAAAGGAGGGTGGTTCGCCCTGGCAAGCTTGCAAATCACTGGAGTTACATAAGCTTATTTTCTTTTACAGATTCAGGGTAATTTCAGTTAGAGTTTGGTAAATTCTAGTGCCTGGCCATTTCTATTAATGGAACTGAAAATCTTTTCTCCTGCCCAAAGGCACACAATCAAAACCATGTTTTCTTCCAACCTGTTATTTATTTATCTGTTGGAGGGTGCGAGATAAATCAGGGAAGCCCTTTTGGTTTCAGATCTGGGGGAATCAACTCACAGACATAAATGTGTACTGGATGAAAGAGTGCTGGCCTATAAACCAGAACTACCCAGGTTCATTTCTGTCCTCTGATGTGGAGTTGTTATACAGGTGCATTAATGGAGAAGGACATGGAAGTGGCAAGTTATTTGAATGCTTCGGTGGTGAGAATAGGCTAAACTTAGGAGGAGCTACCATGTGGAACAACACTTTTTCCTTCCTAGAGCCACCTTTTATTTGATGTTTTTACCTCTTCCAGGGTTTTCCTCCGGGCAGTGAACCAATTTACTTCTGTACTCAACCGTTTCTTTCTGGATCAAGCAAATTTTGAACTCCAGGTAATAGTTCCGTTGTTTCTGGATTTTCTTTTGGACCTTGGTGTTTCCTGAAAGGCCTGAGGAGCAAGCAAATCCCCCCGTTACCAGACTTGTTGATATGGAGCATACCAGTGATAAACATCTGTAGAGTCTTTGCAGAAAAGCAGCTGAATGCAAAGCAGCTCTGAATTCCAGGACTGTGGTTTGTACAGCAAAGCAACTGCTGCAGTCTTTACAAAGTCGAGCTGAATGGCCTGCTGGCCAAAGTTGACTTGAGCGTGACTAGTTGAGAACAAAACACTGTGGGTGGGGAACGTGTTGTCACTTCCTTAGGCAGGAAAGTCCAAGGTGAAAAGAGTGAGGAATTCTGAGTTGCTGTATGCCACTGGCTTGCCTGCTGTGCCTACGAACAGGCTCATCTATGCTTCCATGCTTACTGTTGGTACGCTTCCTCATTAACACTTACCTGTGAGACTACAGCGTTTGGGACTGTGCAGCTCTATTGTGCTGGTTGTTGCTTTTCCTTTGTCTTCTCCTATTTTGGACTTGTTTCTCTTCCACAGCTCTGGAATAACTATTTCCATTTGGCAGTGGCCTTCCTCACTCATGAATCCCTGCAGCTGGAGACCTTCTCGCAAGCCAAACGCAACAAAATTATCAAGAAGTAAGTTTAAAAAATAGCCAGACCTTTTTATTTTGAAGAAGCTTCATTTGTACTTAGGCAGACGTACCCTGCACAGTCTTAGAATGAGACGAAACATGCCATGGAAGTGCTTGCTTAATGAATAATAAAGGGAGGAGGGGTGACTAGCACGCATGTCAGGCCTTTGAAACTACAGATGTCTAAGTCTGGATACACAGGTCCTGAGCTGAACTTAAGCATCTTGCCAAAAGACTTTTTCCCCTGTAAGGTCTGCAACAGAAGGTTTGCCGTAGTTGCCAGAGCAATACGTTATGCAGTTCCTCAGCCATTATATGAGGTAGGTAAGCAAGGATCCTAAAAGCCCTGCAACTTCTTAGTCTCCAGTCTTTAGTTTTCTGGTTTTAAAACCCAGAGCACTTCAGAGTCCTCAGCCATCTCAGAAGTTGTAAAATGAGCTTAACGCCTCTGCATAAAGTGCAACAAATGGTAGTAACTTGTTGGGGAATGTGTAATTTGTAGGAACTTGGCCAAATTCACAGAGAGATTGAACAGCTTTTACTTCTGCATTTAGCTGTTATCATGTGCCTAAATACATTTGTAGATCTTGACACAGAATTTTGTGAGGTCATGCATAGTTAATGTTTGCTGCACTCTTTCTTCAATAATAAGGGCTTTATTGGTAATTAAACCTTACCAATAAATGGTAATGCCCTGGTAATTAAATATTCCTCCATTCTCTTAACGCCAGCAGTTGAAGCTTTAGGGGAAAGCATCAAATACAACAAAATTTGGGGTAGAATTGTGTTGAGCAGCAGGGCTGCAGTTTTTATCTGCTCTCTGGGTGTCTGAAGTCTTCTGCCAGAATGGCACATGGCTGCTCTCTTCCTCTGAGCATTGAGCATCGGTGCTGGGCAGGGTGATGAAGAAAAAAGACAAATTGAACATCTTAGCTACCCTTAGCAGGAAAGTGTGTGGTACTGAGGAACATTTTGGTAGATGCTTAGTAGGGAATATAGCCTGTAAGACCCCTTGGTATCATTATCCAGCATATATTATTGTTTGTTTGTTTAATGAGAAGATAGCAGCTTTTGCGGTTTCGCTGTTAAATTTCTTCAGCTTTACAGGTAGCATCAGCGAATAAGCCTTCTTCATCTTTTTCTTTCAAATATTTGTTTCTAGGTATGGGGACATGAGGAAAGAAATTGGCTTCAAAATAAGGGATATGTGGTATAATTTGGGTGAGTTTCAGCTAAAGAATTGTCTTTATTCAAGCTGTTAAGCTGGACTTCTAATTATTTCTTTATATAAGCTGCTTGCATTTAATGTGGGGAAATGCATGTAGGTTCAGCAATGTGCTTGCAAATTTAGATATCCAATCACCACGCAACTTCATGCAGCCATATTCCATTAGGATGTATCTGACTTTGACTTTGTTTCAGGTCCCCACAAAATAAAATTTATTCCAGCAATGGTAGGACCAATCCTGGAGGTAACCCTGGTCCCAGAGCCTGAGCTACGGAAAGCCACCATCCCCATCTTCTTTGATATGATGCAGTGCGAGTTTAACTTCAGTGGGAACAGAAACTTCCACATGGTAAGGGCCTGGTATGTTCAGTGCTAATGTTCCAGTGTGTGTTAGGCAAGAAGAACAGAGTGTTTGAACAAAAAAACAACACCATAAAACAAATTTTTTAAAACTCACAAAACATTGTGCCAAGCACTTTGGGAAGTATTCTTTAAGTGGTTTGTTAGAGCCAGAAATCTCAGTTATGTCCCTGACTGTACCTCAGTATGATTTTGTTAATTAATGAACTCCTCTGTTTTCATATCTTCCTGCATTTGCAGATCTGAAGCACTTTTGAGACTGTAAGAGGTTACTGAACAGAGTAGTGTCTATTTACATTTACAATAATAACATGAATTCCCCCAAAGCAGATCTTTGATTGTAATGTAAGTTACTGTAAAGAAAATTGCTGGACAGTCAAGCGTCTCACTTGAATTATTAATAGGACCATATTGTTGTTTGTGTTCTGCCTAATCCCTCAGTTTCAAATCAGAGGACAGAGCAGAGAACGGGATCTCTGAGTTCCAGCCCTGCGCTAATTTCTCTGGGAGCTAACTTTTATTACTACTGAGAAAGCACCAGACAGGAAGAAAGAGGGTCTTCTTTTGTTCTAAGGCTAACTTTTCTCTGCAGTTTCTAAGGACTTTTTCTTCCAGCTCTCCTCTGGGGATATCAGACATTAACATTTCAACTGGCAGGCAGGGGACACTCAGTTATGCTGTAGACAGACTTCTCCCTGGAGGTTGAGTAGGAGACATCCATCCAAGAGGCAGCCACCTTGGCATTTCAGACTGTTGTCAAATGTGATGTGTATTTCCCAAAGCTCCATCTTCACACCAACTTAGACCCCAACTTCAGCGTGTATATGGGATCTTTCCTCACATGGGGTCATCAGTCTTTGGTGTGGTTGGCCCCAGGGTCTCAGGGGTTCTTGGAATCACTAGAAAGAAACTGGATGTGTGGCATGGATTTTCCATGCCAGTGATATTTATATAATAGTTACAGTGTCCTTCGTATTTTGGAACATGAATATTTATATCTTTGTAACTGAGTTATAGCTAAAACTATGTACTTGACCTGTTTGCACATAACAGGGCATATCTTCATAGCCGAATAAATAATCACAGAGGACCTGGTTCTTGTCACATGAGAAGTTGCTTTAATTAGCAGTCGCAACCATTTATGTTGGTCAGAGAGCTGAGACTGGCCCTTAAGTGGTGGTAGTAATGCAGTTGCTGTAGGGTGAGTGAATGACCATTATCATCCATAAGCTGGTCATTGAAGATGCTTCTCCATCCCAGCAAATCTGAACTGGTGATGGATGAAAAAAAAAATGCTTCTCCTAAAAAGGAGAAGCACTACCTCAGATCATCACCTTCCAGGGATTGTAGGATGAGAGAGGGAGGACTCATTTCTTTGCTCTGTCCTTGTCATCTTGACATCTTACCACTTTTGTTCTGGTCAATAATGAAAGCATCCTCTAGCTTAACTTGTAAAACCAGCGTCTGATGGTGTGGCAGTTCAAAAATAACATTAACAAGCATTACTGATCATGCTGTAGAGAGTTGCTGTGTATTTTAGGTGTTTTTTGCCTTTTCAGTTTGAAAATGAGTTGATAACCAAGCTGGACCAGGAAGTCGAGGGTGGCCGAGGGGATGAACAGTACAAGATTTTGCTGGAGAAGCTGTAAGTTTTGTAGTGAACACGGAGGCTCTTCGTTTACAGCGTCGTTGGCTATTTTTGTGATGCAAACAAACCCCAATTTGTTGCTCCAATGAGTAGGGAGATAATGCAGCTGACAGTGATTTAATGGTATAAATGAGCTCTGAGACTGGCAGATTGCCTTAAAATAATGCTTTTATAGTGGAGCAGCAACTTGTGCAGTTATCCTAACCTTGGGGATACAGACCTAAAGACGTGTGTTGATCTGGCAAGGGGCTTTTAAGTGGAAAAGCTTGGGAACAGCAGGATCAGAGCTAAACCCATCAGAGCCTTGTTTTAGTCCTGCACTGAGAGTGTCTGTTAAGGGAGTGCATTTGACTCTCTTAGCTGAGTGGTTAATTACACTGAATTTCTACTTACTAGCACTCAGAGCTACAGCTGAGTATTCCCTAACACCTCTTTGGATTTTGTCTACAGCCTCCTGGAACACTGTCGGAAGCATAAATATCTGTCTGCATCTGGAGAAGTGTTCACTTTGCTGGTCAGCAGCTTGCTAGAGAACCTGCTGGACTACAGAACAATCATGCATGACGAAAGCAAGGAGAACCGCATGAGCTGCACTGTCAACGTGCTGGTACGGGACAGGCTGGAGATGTGCTTCTTTTCTGACTTCACTTTTGCGATGTGGTCCTGGGGTGGGTCAGGCGCCCCAGAATAAATTAGAGGCCACTAAAGATTTTTTTTAGGATTTTAAGTAACTCTTTATGCTCTTACTGGTTAATGATGGGTCCAAATCATTCTACTAGCTATTCACAGCTATAAAACATAAAGTTATATACTCCAAAATCAATTCATGTGGCTGATCCTTGCCTATACAGGCAAGGTCCCAAAATGCAGGCAGGAAAGATGGCTAGCTGATAGTTTGGGAAATGTGGGCTTAAGTCCCTGTTCCACTGTGAAGAGCAGCTGTACCTTTGGTCAAGTTGCTTTCTGTCTTTCCCTTAACCCTTTTCTAGAGGTGATGGTAGCCCCATCTTATGTCAAAGGGATGTTTTAGGCCTCTGTGCATCCAAGTGGCCAAACTGGTAGCAAACATCTTTGAAATATCTGAGACTGATCCTTAAGTTACTTGTCTAGAAATGATTATGAAAATCCATGGTGGTTTACATCAGTTTGACTATTTTTTCTACTTTTTGCAGAATTTTTATAAAGAGAAGAAACGAGAGGACATTTATATCAGGTAGGCTGTCTCCTTCCATAGACTTGTGTAGAAGCCTTTATTTCCCTTGCTGTTGTGTGCACTGATAGAGGAGTCCGTCACATAAAGTAACAAGTATTTTTCATTCATTTAGATATCTGTATAAACTCCGGGACCTGCACACAGACTGTGAGAACTTCACAGAGGCAGCGTACACTCTCCTCCTCCATGCAGAGCTGCTCCAGGTAATACGCTAACGAAAGTTTTAGTTTTCATTCTCAGAGTGTGGACTTTAATTTAAATGCGATCAGAGTCTTTTAAATGAAATGTAAACCTTCATCCATGCAGAAGGTTAGTCTATCCACTTTTTAGGATTTCTTTATCTGTGGATGTTCTAGTTCTTTCAACTTTGCCTGATTTCCTCCATGCTAGTGGTCTGAGAGGCCGTGCGTGCCTCATCTGCTGCAGAGAGACAGCTACTACGTCTACTCGCAACAGGAACTCAAGGAAAAGCTCTACCAAGAAATTATCTCCTTCTTCGACAGGGGCAAAGTGAGTGTCTCTGTGGTGTTCTTATTGTTCATTGGTAAATACTTCAACTGTTCAAGATACTATGTGAGAAAACTGCAGTGTTGGTTGTTTTGTTTTGTTCCTTTCCTGGCTAATGGGTTTTGTTAGAGCTCTTTTTGCATGGCAATAAATAGGGCTTGTCTGGCTTAACTTGTGTTAATTGCACTTGGGATAGATGGTTCTAAGAAGGCTAAATGAGACAAACCCAAGGAATCCTGATGAAGGGGATGATTTATCGGTGTAGAAGGAGACCACGTGAGCTTCTCTGCTTTGCTGTTTATAGGCATGTCCTTCCACTTCTTCATGCCTCAGTTTTCCCTATCAGGAGTAACAATAGTAACTTTATATAGTAAATCACTCTCAGATCTACAAATGAAAAAAACTGTGTGACTGTGATTACAGCAAAGAAATATACAGCGTGGAGTCTAATAAGACGTTGGTGGTACATTCAAGTGCTGCCTGAACTGAAATCAGATGAGTTTTTTGTATTACCTACCTGTGCTAATGAGTGCTTTTAATGGAGTCTTTTGTTTTGTGCTCTTCTTTCCCCACCTGCCTCCCTTCATCCTTCATGGAGATGTGGGAAAAAGCCATTCAGCTAAGCAAAGAGTTGGCTGACATGTATGAAAACAAGGTCTTTGATTATGAGGGACTTGGTAATCTCCTGGTAAGTTATTTTTCCTCAATTTTCAGCAGGCTGTTGACTGCTTAAATTAGTATTTTTGAGCAGGATAAGCCCAAAATACATTTATGTGAAAAGCAAACAAGCTACCATAGCCCCCTTGGTTTTTTAAAGGTTAATACTAGAATGTTTTCATAAGTTTTATATTTTTTAAAGTGTGTATTTTTGACCTTGTAATCCATACGACAATATTGTGTGAAGATGTTTAGCATTGTTAGTGTTAATCAAATAAGCTAACATTTGCATAGTATATTACCAGGCTCCATAAATTTCATCACCTTGTTATTCCTGTGGTAAAATTACTGTGCGTGAACACAGAACTATAGAATGGGCTTGGTTCTGAATGACTTTTTTTTTCACGGCTAAAAGATGTAACCAGATGGTCTTTATGTTCTTTCATATGAGAATCATCTGCCCGGTTTTATTTCTGCCAGTTCTCTGACATTTGTCACCATTTGTGTCTGCTTTGCTTCAGAATATGTTTACTTTTAATTAGTGTTGCAATAGTTAAGGATTTCAAGTATCCTCCTGGAATCCCAAAAAACATGACATTGTTCTCATGTCTGCAAACGAGGAAATGAAGTTGATTCTGGCCTAGACAAACCAAATATTTAACCAAGTAAATGGATAAATAAGAGATACTGTATCAGAAAAAAAGAAAAGAAAGGAAAAAAAAAAGATAATAGGAAGTATTCTGCAGGGGAGAAGTAATAGATCAGGAATTGTCACTAGGAATGTGAGCTGCAGTCTGGCTGTGCCCTTGAGCACTGAAAAGTGAAAATGCTAGTGACTTTTTTCTTTTTCAGAAAAAACGAGCTACTTTTTATGAAAATATCATGAAGGCAATGAGACCTCAGCCAGAGTACTTTGCAGTTGGATACTATGGTCAGGGTTTCCCCTCTTTCCTCCGGGTAAGAATTCTTCAGTACTTGAGATCTGGAGTGGGGGGTACCCTAAAAGCCTGAACTCGCAGAGCCTCCAAGAAAATTCAGATGCTCCTTTTTCATTTGAATGCTACTGAGAGATATAAATCCCTTAAGTATTTCAAAACAGTTCAGCAGAGAAAAGAGATTAAGAGGTGATTTTTTTGTGTTCCCAGCTTTGTTAAAGTTAGCGTGGTGCAACTGGGATTTGTTAGATCATTGTGTTCTCATATGGACTTAAAACAGAATATACCTTTGGTATTAGTGCTCTATAAACTTCTTCAGAAATTTGATTTCCAAGCAAAATACATTGTTGTTGTAACGGTGATTTGTTAGAAAATGTTTAGCTTGTGAAGAACTTATCCCATCTCTTTTCAGTCTGAACCTAATTTTCAGGACATGGATCGTTGCAGTGCTAAAGCACATTAGTGAGAGTCTGGTCCCACACAGAAGAATTAAAATGCAAAGATGCTTCCTGTTTGAGATTGCTGCTAAGCACTGCTGGGTCTGTGCTAGCTGTAATACGAGAACCTAGCCAAAGTGAGTCAGATGGGCAGGGTGCAGCATAGTAGAAAATATTCCCAACTATTATTTAAAATCAAGAAACATTTACATTTTCAGACTGGAGTTGTTTGAAGCTGCTGTCCTTAAATCAAAGCCAAGTTTAATAAAAAGGAAAAATGTCAACTTAGAACTGTGGAACTGGATGGCATAGAAAGCTTTCTCCACTAGGTCATGTTTTTGAGTCCAGTCCTTCCAGAAACCACCACTGCTTGGTGGCCAGCATGAAAAAAAATCGTCTGTTCTCTAATTTTAACGTCTGTAGTACAAAACGATCATGGCTGGTTATTTTGTTAGGGGTAGCTGAAGAGGGCTAGGGTAAAACTCATGCTTTTGCTGAGTCCTACCCTTTAAAATCCATTGCTGCATCTTTGCTGTCTGTTTAGGACACCCCAAAGCTGTCTCACTGTCTGATGACAAACCTGCAGCGTGACTTGAGGCATGGAGGAAAATGTGCACACCACAAAACACATGATCTCACGTGCCCAGACATCCCTGAACATGTCCCTGTCGGCTCTCAGTGGGGCAGTCTGTGTAGCTCACAGCAAGTGGGATAAAGCAGAATTGCTTGGAAGCATGAGCATGTCAGTAACACTTCTACGTGAAACAATAACTTTCTAGGCAGAGGATGCTGTTGCAGTGCCTTGCCACTGTGAGTTGCTGTGTTGTCACTCCAGCCTGTGTTGCTTCTCCCACGTGTTCTGACTGTGAGGCTAGGAGACAACCCTTCGTGAAAACCAGATCTCAGACTAGTCTGTGTATGTTGGAAAAGCTCTTTCTCCCTACTTTTATTGCTAATTCTCCTTTTCCTTTTGCAGAACAAAATTTTTATCTACCGTGGCAAGGAGTATGAACGAAGGGAAGACTTCAACCTGAAGCTACTGACCCAGTTCCCTAGTGCTGAGAAGATGACCAGCACCGCCCCTCCAGGAGAGGAGATCAAGTCTTCTCCTAAACAGTGTATCTTTTGGTTCTAAAAGGTTTTGGCACGTTCAGGATCTGTTTCCCTCTTAGAATGACAGGATTAGGAAAAAACAGATGAATAAGCAAGGAACTTAATGGTCCAGGAGAACTTTGAAGTGGACACTGTGCATGAAATAAGACTATCCAGAACCATAATAGTGAAGTTAAACGTATTGAAAAAGAGAACTTGATGTTGTAAGAGTTAAATGAGTTGCTGCTAGGATGAAACCTTAGTGGGTTGCAGGTCAGGATTTTTTTTGTACCTTGCTCTCAAGCAGGTGGTGCTAACTGCTGTGCACGTGATCCTGTGTGGTATTTCCAGGTGAATGAGGTAAAACACAGGCAGTGAAGGTGGAGGAGGTTTGCCGTCTTCTTGCTTGCAGTTAACTAGCATTTATGAAATGCCTGCTTTTTGTTTTCCCTAGAAATCCCATTTTAAGAAGTGTGAAATGATTATTTATGTTGATGAAAGCTGTTGGGTGAACAGCCTTTTTTTTTTTTGATTCTTTGTCCTGATAAAATTCCGTACTGTGTGACAGCACACTGCTAGGCTTAAGATCTTCCTCTTAATTGCAAGCACGACCAAATGCAATCAAGTGAAGATGCCTCAGATACTTACTTGTGACTTCCAGTCAATATCAGATGTGCTCCTGGAAGATGTACATTAGTAAACACCAAGTTTACTAGGCTCCTGGCCTGTGTTGTACAGGCCAGGCTAGAGAATCTGGTGGTCTATTTTGGCTTTAAAAGTCCATGTACAAAGGCACAACTCAAGCAGTGATACCAGATGCTTCCCTTGCAATAAGCCTGCCAAGCACTAAATCCACATAGGAAATTAAAATTCATTCAAGACCAAACTTGGTATCAAAAAATGCCTCCTCTGTTGCTGCTTTGTTTCAGCTACTTCCTTTGCATCTGTTTGTGTTTGTTTTAATGTTTTTGGCTCAAGATGAACCTGAACTGCAAAATTTGGATCCAGATCTGAACTCTTCCAAAAGTTTGGGGGTGTTTGGTTCCGGGTCTTTGGCATAGCCCCATTATAAAGGGGAGCAGCTGCATAGCTTGGATTTGGTACAGGTCCTTCTCGGACTCGTACAAACACCTTCTGAAAAGATGAGAAGTTTGAGTGCCCAAATCACTGTTGTATTAGGCAGGGGTTGGTGGTTCTGTAGTTTGTTTTAATTTCATGCTTTTTTTTTTTTTTTTCCTGAAAACCTCCTTTGTGTTGGGTTCTTTTGACTTTTGCTTGGAACCAGTTCCCTTGCTCTTGCATGATATAATGCCTTTTGCTTCCTTTGGTTGTTTCATAATAGTGTACTGCAGATACTAATTAATCTGTTCACCATTTCGGGGAATGCCTGCATTATAAAAGGGCCAGTCTTGCACCAGTTCTAAGCTGGAAGCTATATAGAATGCTTAGCATGGCACAGAGCCCGAGCTAACAAGATCTCCTGAGAGAAGGAGTGTATTAGCTTGGGCTCAGTGCTTGATCTGAGGTTTTGGGTTCAGACTTGGCAGGCATCCAGCTGGCTCTTCGATGCGGGCAGAATGACCTTGCCTTTTGCTACATAGGATTTTGAAAGAAATAGCCATAGCGAAATCAAGGATGTATGGGGTATCCTACCCACCAGTAAAACTTCGCCACTTCAGAGTAAAATTGGCTGGTGGTTCACAGAAATAATCTATTCGTGTGAGTCAAACTGTTTATGCTTTTCCATACAGATTTTTACTTAAATAAAGCCTTTAATTCAGTCCTTAGAACGGAATAAAAAGGAACAACATAGTATCTCCAAGCACAACAGCTTACAGTCACTGGTTTTTCTTGAATTTCTTCTAAGGTTCATAGTTGCAAAAGATAAAGATGATGGTGTAGATGTTTGCTGATAAAAAATAACCTACATTCTTTAGCTGGCTTTATTGATCTAAAAATTCGGGGGGCAATTTCACTGCACTGGAGAATCTGGCAAGTAAGCGGGCAGAGAGAGGGAGAGAGAAGAGAGGAGAAGAGAGGAGATAGATGCACGTGATACAGAACCTAGTACAGAGTTTTGTTTTCGTGTCCCTGAGGTAAAAATCACCCAGACTCCCATGCATTTCACCAGGGAATTTGAGTAGTTGGAAGTATTCGTATAGGGCTTATTTTTTTGGGCTTTTAGTTCATGAGTAGCATACCAGCCACATCAAGCAATATAATGTCTGTGATTGTTGATGAACAACTAAGTATTTCTCTTCAAACATGACAAGAGCGCAGGGAGTTGTTGAGAAGTCTGACATTTGATGAAAACAGGAAGGGAATTTCTTTCCCTCTTCGGTTTTCCCAGAAGAATTCATGGTTTTTCATCCTTAACTATAGCTGCCTCAGATGTGCAGTGCTTTATAGTGAAGCCTGTGATGAATCTGCCACCAAATTATAAAGACAAACCTGTTCCTGAACAGATCTTAAAGTAATTTGTTTTCCCTTTTCTCTCAAAATTTCCTCTATCTTTTTCTCAACTAATCTAGTTACGAGTTAATATGTCTCACGTAAATTTGTTTCCCAGTCCAGTTTAAAGTTGGATATTTTGGAGGGAAATAAAAGAACATTGACTTAATGAAGATAGGTCATTATCATTATACTCACTATTTTCTCTTCTTCTTTCTAGCTACTACAGAGCAAATGAGGTACAGCAGTTCACACACTCCCGACCATTCAGGAAAGGAGAAAAAGATCCAGAGAATGAATTTGCTGTGAGTCTTCTGCTTTTAATGCCAGCTGCCTTGGTTGTCTGTTCTGTGCAAAAACTGTTCTGTGCATTTTTTTTATTTTATTTTGCCAGTGGCATTTTGAATGGCACCGTCACAATTTTTCTTCCACCTGTGGCAGTGGAGTTTTGTTATTAAAATGTAGGAGGAGCAAAGGGCTACACTTGGTATTGCAGTCTTTATGCAAAGATAATGTGATGTACTGTGGGGCTCTGTAGCTGAAGTTGTAATGCTCAAAGTCCTTGATGTAGGGTACGTAAATACTGTGCTGTCTAACTGCAGCATTTTATAGAGTTCAGTCTAGTAGATCACAGCCTTCTGCTGCTTATATTGATACCACTTAAGTTGCAGAAGTGGTATTTGTTGCCAAACACACAGGGTTCCATCCAGTTAATGAAAGTGAAAGTCATCATGCAAATCCAGCCAGCTAGTGCTGGAAGCCTGGTTACAAAAGAGAATTGTATTGCAATACCAATATTTTCCTTACATCTTAGAATTTCTTTTTCCTTCTCTAACTAGACTATGTGGATAGAAAGGACAACCTACACAACAGCGTACTCATTTCCAGGCATCCTCAAGTGGTTTGAAGTCAAGCAGATTACAACGGTGAGTTTTGCATGTGAATTGCACTTCATCCTTTCTGATCTTTTGTGGAGTAAAGAGTTTTGCAAAGTTTGGGACTAGCTGTTCCACAGTTGGATGTGGCACACCAATAATTGCTGCTTCTGAAGGTTTCCTCTTTTCTCTTATTTCTCTCAGGAGGAGATCAGCCCCTTGGAGAACGCCATAGAAACGATGGAGCTAACCAACGAGAAAATCAGCAACATTGTCCAGCAGCACGTCTGGGACCGGAGTCTTCCAGTACATCCTCTCTCTATGCTCCTGAACGGGATCGTGGACCCAGCAGTCATGGGGGGATATACCAACTACGAAAAGGTAGGCTTCACATTTAGCTGTAGCTCAGTTTAACCTCCACAATCTTGGAGGTCTGGATTGAAACGTGGGAGATTGAAGTTCACTTTTCAGCTGTTAATCAAGCATATTGCAATATTTAGCTTTATTTCTGCCCATTCAGAGCTTAAAGAAGAAGAGAAAAGAATTAAAGTGAGAGATTTCCAGTAGGCTGAAAGGTGGAAAAATTCCACATTTTTAGTGTTTAAGTGTTAAGTTTTAGTGCTGTGCCCTGCCAGAGTTAAGCACCTCTTTTGGGCCTCGTTTACATTGGTGATAATAGCATGGCCCAACCTCATGGGGGCATTGTGAGGTGCTTGCTTAGCCCAGTGAACAGTGCAAGTATCAGAAATAGAAGCAAAATAGCTATAGCTATCATTTCTCCACTGCATTAATATAGAATGGTAAGGCAAATGAAGATTTTTCTTTCCAGCAAATAACCTCAATAATCTATCTTTGAAGTGTTGCAGAAAAGAGCATATATTTCAGGGGAGGGGGGAAAAATGAATGTTTCAGTGTTTCCTATCCAGGTTTATTCAGTTGACACGGTGTGTGTTCTTTGTTTGTGATGTTTAACTTAAGCTGTTTATTCCCAGTATCTTAATTATTGTTTCCCCGGCGCAAAATATATTGCTTATTTCCATAAACTGAATGGATGGTGTTAAAACATGTTTAATTCTTCTCAGATGTGTTGCAGTCACATGAAATGAAGTGAAAAAGTTAAATTGGAGAGGGTCTGATATATCTGGGGTATAACTCGTCTGATTCCAGAGGAGCTGCGTACTTCGCCAGGGGTGAATTTGGCCCCAAATCCTCCCATTTCATGAATTAAGGTTGACATAAAGTTTAGAATTACGAAAGTGGGAAAGCAGTTAAAACTAGGAAACACAATGTATCTGTAACCACATCTGGAAATACTCATTTCTGGTTCATATTTTCCTATTTCAACTAAAGATCAGTACAGAACATTTGGCTTTTGTGGGCGGCTAAAATCTTGAGTTTTTTAATTGTTTCATTGTAGCCAAAAGCCGAAGTCTGCATTTTTAACATGGGCTTTCTTCTTGCAATAATTAAACACTTTAAAGAAAAATCCATCGGGACACGCTCGGCAGTCCTTTCACAGGCTAACCTCCTCTTGACATCGGCCTTTTTCAGAATGATACCACTAGGCCTATAAACACTTGTACATACAGTCCAGTTTAATGGAATGCAGGACTAGGATATATGCAGAGGCTGAAATAGATCAGAGACCACATTTTAAAACAAAATGAAAAATTATTAGGGATTTTATCTAGGAAAAGAAAAATTAAATTCTTCTGACTGGGAATTGTGGTACATTTCAATGCAGTGTTCTGCAGCACATAATGTGAATTGGCACAATTTTAAGACTTCAGTCCAGGAAGGCGTACATGTGTTTGTTCAACTCTTAAACCAGTACCAGATCCTGTTGAGTTAAAGGTAAACACATAAGTAGTGTAGACTAAAGGTGCTTTGTTGAGCCAAACTACGAGTCTAAATCTCAACACAAGTCTTATTTCTATGGAATCTTCATAGCAAGCCCCATGTAAAAATGCTGTACTTAAGGACTTAATGGTAGATCTCCAGGAGATTGAACGTAGGAGAAGGTCTGCTCACCTTCCAGAGGCTGAGGGTATTTGCATGTCATTGTGTACTGCAGGTCATTGAATGCTAAAAAGGACAGAGACCTTCTGAAGCGAGAACCCCAAGACTGATTTTTCTACTTGTGTTTGGGTGACAAATAATATAGCCTTGATTATTCAAGTCAGTGTTTTGAGAAGGGAGTTGGAATTGAAGAAAATGCTGCCGATGAAGTCACTGTTTATTAACATACCAGGTTTTCATTGAAAATATAGTTTGAAAAATAGAATAAAGTAATCTTTCTTCCTTTTCTGGATGAATAATTAAAATTCTTTGTCCTTTGGCTTTGTATCAGGTTGATATTAAAGACAATTTTGCTATGAGAAGTAATGGCAGTGAATTGCTTCTAAAGTACAGGGATCTTCACCTTAGAGCTAGCTGTGAAAGCATCATAGTGGCTATATCATCTTCTCTCTTCACTTTTAGGCCTTTTTCACAGAGAAGTATCTTCAAGAGCATCCTGAAGATCAAGATAAAATTGAGCTGCTTAAGCAATTAATTGCTCTACAGGTATCACACTGGGGAAGATGGGGATGGACTGTGTGTGAGTGCAGGTTTTTTTCCAGCATCATGGTTTTGGAGGGATAAAATGCAGATAAATACTATAAGAACAATCTGAATATGTGTAGAATTTTATTTTGAGGAGAAATATCATATTCTAAAACTGTGGTCTAGAATGTTGCACATACAGTACCATGTCCTGGTGTTGCTCTGAAATGTTATTGTAGAATGTTTGCCAAAACAGCATATATTTTTTTCCTCTCAGGAGTTTAAGAAAATATCTGTTAACTCTTCATGAAAGCATCAGATCCGTTGTTTTGTCAGTCTGACCATTGCAAGTTGTCTCTTTTGATCTGCATAGCAATGAAAAATGGCTGTGTTTTTGTAAGAGAGCAAATTTCACATTTGCGGATTGCATCCCTGCAGACCAGTTTTTACATTTTTCTATAAAATAGAGCTCAGTTGAAACCACTTGACAGTCACACAGCTCTGGAGGCTAAGTTGTGATATTTAACGTTTAACATCCCATGTTTTTCAAAGCAGGGTATGGAATCTGAGTATGGAAGCAGGAACCATAGGTATAGATGGAGATCATATTTATTTGTAATACACACAACTCAAGTAGACAGTCAAGGTACTACAGTGCCATAAGTTATGAGTCAGTAGCTGAGTACGTTATGATTGCTTTTTTTCCTCTGCAAACTTAAAACACACTGATGCCAGTCCTGTGATTGTATCTGAGACGTACAACATGCAGAGAAAATTCCTCCCTTGTGCAGGAGATCTGGTTTGTCTTCATAGCTGTATTTTGTTCCTCCTTGCAGATGCCGTTGTTGGCAGAGGGGATCAGGATCCATGGCGAGAAGCTGACGGAACAGCTGAAGCCTCTACACGACAGACTGACAGCCTGTTTCAAAGAGCTGAAGAAGAAGGTGGAGAAGCAGTATGGTGTGATAACTTTGGTAAGCTTATCTTGTTGTCTGGTGTTTTGCCTTGAAGTAACACAAATCTCTCCTTCCAGCTTGTGAATGAGTTAGTGCTAAGTGATTTGTGACAAGTGTGTTTGTCTGCAGCCTCCCTCCCTCACCGAAAGGAAACCGAGCAGGTCGGGCTCTGTCGTGTTGCCGTATATCATGTCTTCCACGCTGAGACGCCTTTCTGTCACATCTGTGGCCTCTTCTGTGGTCTCTACATCCTCCACGTCGTCTGACAGCACTTCCTCCAGGCCAGGTTCAGACGGGTTAGTAATCAGCCTTTGTACATGACTTAGAAGAGTGGGGGATATGCCTTGGCTAGAATGGGTTTATGTTATTTTCAAAAGATGAGACTTTTCTAATCTAATTAGGTACTCTTAAAACGAAGATTAATTTTATGAACAATTATAATACCTACACCTTTATGGCTTTAAGTGGAGATTAATGTTATTCCAATTTTACAAAAAAGGAGTTTGAAGCACAGGTAGGGATAATTTTGGGAACTGAAACTATAACTGTCTCTTGAGTCTGTTCTATATACGATATTGAAGAGGAACAGGGGCACAGTGTGTTTCAGATGTATGCTATTTCTGTTTCCCAGGAATCATAGAAAACAGAATTGTAAGATACTACGGTGTAAGTTTGATGTGGTCTGTAGAGGTGTTACAGTCACGTGGTACTCATTCCACCTGTTTGCAGCTGCATGTGTGTCATTAAAAGGAGCTGCAATACATGGAAACACTTCCTGATGTTACTTCTCTTTACATCTGCTTTGCATCTGTGGTAAGGAGGGGAGTGAAAGTGTTGTGCTCCAAGTCACACAGACTCAGTGGCAGGGTTTGGCATAAAATGCAGATCTGGCTTCTTCTGCAAGTAGCTCACACTTCACCTTGTATAAAAGATGTAATACTCAAAATTGGTGAAGTAACTTAGGAGCACAAATCTCATTGAAAATTCCCTGGTCCTAATTCAATTTTTCATAACTTCCTCTGCAAAGTAAGAGATCACAGCCTTTTGACAGACTTTTTTTGACATGAAATGTCCGATGGACTAATATTTTGTGTTTTTTCACTCTTCTGGTTTGGGCTGTAGATCTATTCTGGAGCCTCTCTTGGAGAGAAGAATATCAACAGCCTCCAGAGCTGAGGATCTGCCCATCAAAGACGATGGTGATAACAGAATTTGCAAACTCAAGCGGAAGGAGTGGAGTATTAGCAGGTCTCAGGTTATTGTGGAGAAGGAGCCAGAAATGGAACTGACTTTAAAAATGGTAATACACACACACACACACACACACACATGCAATAATAAAATCCCAGCAGGAGATTTTAGTGTTTCCGTTGCTCTCAGCCATGCTTGTCATTGGGAACTTCATTAAATTGTGGGAGGGAGGGGTTCAAATACCAAAGGCCTTGGTCATCTGAGTAATTCTTGCTTTTTTTATTTGGAAAACTTGTGTCACAGATCAAACTGCAGCTTGACTTAAAGTACAGACTGGAAGCACGAGGCACTGATGTTTCATCTAGGTGCTCAGTGCCCTCATTTCTTCTAGGAGTGGATGACTCTGTGATGCACTCAGCACCGTGTAGAATTGTTCTGTTTGTGTTGGAGCAAGTAGATATTGCTAGCCCACACAAAAATCCAGCTGGCAAGCCAGATGTTCGGCTGCTATCAGTCAGCATCACTGCACAAATCAAATATACTGCAAGGTGAAGATTGGGGAGTTGAAAAAAAAATGGTCTGGTAGTTAGGTCACCAGCTTGGGACTTTGCAAAACTCTTTTTCCCAATCTGCCCTCTGCTCCAAACCTCCTGCATGAGGGCAGGGGTGTTTATTCCTTGGGCATTATTTGTGAAAGAGGAACAAAAGCAAATCTATACCCCCACAGGAGAGTTGTAAGAAAGAATATATTGGAGACTTTGGGGCATTCAAGTTAACAGTGCAGTTCAGAATAATTGCCTAATAGAAACAGAAAAGCTTCAGTCCCAAAGTAGAGTTGTGAGAGCTTGGAGTGTTGGGGATATTGAGATTTATGCTGTGTTACACTGTCAGAGAGTACGCAATAATTAGGTATCTTAGTATTGAAGCTGGTGGCTCAGTGGTACTAATTTGACCTAACACGTTGTGTAAATAATTAAAAAAATAAATAAATCAGCTCTTCTGTTTTCCTTTCCCTCCCCAGATCTCAGTTGAATCTGGCAGGAATAGGTTATGTTGCTATAGATTCAGGAATTCTCATCAAATCTGAGTGATGCTGCCAGCACTTGGAGTCCGCAGAATATTTCTGTAAAAGGGGAGCTGTGGCTCTAGAATCCTGACATTTGGTACTGACAGCCTTTCCACCCAGGAGGAAAATCTGGGGTTGTAAATATTAGTGATTCTGGAGGCCTGGCCCTCTGCCTTTGGAAATGCGTTGAATTTGAATTCAGTTGAATTAAATGGATTTAACCCACAAACTGTGATGTCAGCTGCTGATCACTTCATTAGGGAAAGCTAGAGGGAAAAGAGCTGGGAGAAGGCCCGATTTTATCGAGCAGTTCCCTGTGACAGCACGGCACATCTGTCCAAGGCTTTGCTTTGCAGAGAGTCGAGAGATGCAAAACAGAACCCCCACCCTCCCTTCTCCCCCAGATCTCTGAGGGCACATTGCTTGTGTGATCAGCTTACTGAAGGTTACGAGCAGTTTAGGGTTATCCTTCTGCTTAAGAACGCTGCAAAGTACACAGAAAGCTGTTTTTTTATAGCTGCTCTGTTCCGTGGCTGCGTAGTGCAGCACGAGAATGAAGCAGGGTGATTTTATGCAGCTCTTGAATAAGCTGCTTGGGAGCTAGAAAGCCAGAGGGAACCAAAGGCTCACTGTATGTCCAGCAGCTTTGGGCTTTATTTGGTTTGTAATCACTGCACACCACTGTGTGGTCCCTTCAGTGCAGGGAGAAATTGCTCAGTGGTGGAGAATTGATCTCTAAAAGAGCTCGGTGAGTTTAATTACATATGTAAGCATGGCAGCCTTCTCTTGTAAAGCATATTAAAGGGACCTTAATATGCTCTGGGCTCTTGGGTCCATATTTAGAGGGACTAAATTCCACCTTTGTCTGCTTGGCTGGAACGTCCTTTTGGCTGCCTTTGTATCTTCAGGCACGTGGCGCTAGTGGGAAACCCCAGAAACTGGGACTGAGGTGGAATTTAGATGTCTGAGTGAAGCCTTTGATGACTCTTGTGTTGCTGACATCTTTAATAGCACTGGCAGGAGGAAGGTTTGCTGGAGCAAGGCATGCTGAATACCACCGTCCCCAAATCAGACGGTTACCACCAGGCTGAACTTGATGTTTGATTAACCACCTGAGGACCTCCTGGTGATGACAAAGCCTTTCAGTTTAACCCCGTGGTGTCTCAGGAAATAAATTAGAGCCGTTTGACAGATGGTTGCCTGAGGGTATGGGATTGGGATTTTCAGAGGTCCTCAAAGATGTTGGGTGCTAGCTGTTCTTTAAAGGGGCTGTAGGTTTCCAAGCCCATGTATGCTGGTGAGTCTTCAAAGTAGGGAAGCCAAATGGGTTTGAATGCAGAACACACAGGATACAAATGACACCAGAAGTAACTGGAACAACATCTCCTGAGTCCCAAATGCAAGGGATGAGTTCAATGAGCCTGAAATGGACTTGTTTCACAGCCCTGAGGAGCTGGATGATACTAGCAGTCCTGACTTGCACCTAAAATTCAATCTTCCATCTTCTTGGAAAGGCTTTTCTCTCGAGTTTGTTCACAGAACTGCTAGTCAAATGCAGCAATTTTTCAGCCTCACCCCTTTCCCTGACCTCTTCCCTTCTTAGTTAGACTGAGATCATTAAAAACAGTTTATTACTACCCAGTTAGTAAGGTCCCAGGGACACCTGAATGTGTCCTAGGAGCACAACGTGTGCCTTTTGCCATAGCTTAGTCAGCACCCTTACATTTCAGCTGAATGCACCTTCCTCTCTTAACAAGCTCTAAAGAGCCACGCATGATGCCTTTGTGACAAGTCTGATGATGGGATATGCATGCAACAACTTTGCTGACTTCTAAAGGTTATGTTTACTCTTTGTTTTAACCAGAGCTTGTCTGGAAAAGCACAAAGGCCAAAGAGTCTTCAGTTAGGAGACAACAAGCTGACTTTGCTTCAGAGTTCTTCACTCCAGCAGTCGTCGCCTCTCAGCCCACCGCCCATCACTCCCAAAACGCCAAGAACCCACAGTAAGTTGTGTCATGCAGCAACTGAGTAGTAGGAATTACGGTAAATTTACTGAAGTAACCTCACTGGGGAGGCCGGGAGAGGGGTGCTGCTCCGAAGTACACAGAAAGTGACTCTGGGCTATTAATGTTTGTAGGAATTTTTGTCTGATAACAGTATTTGGCAGCATTATCAAAGGCACTGTGATTATCCACGTGACTTAGATATCACTTGGTAAATCAAATGATTTTCAGCAAACATTATCTATCGTTTTCAATTTCTTTCTTCTGTGTTTTTTCCTGTATTGACTTGTGGAGAGGAATATTGAATCTCAAGGTGAACATGGTGTGCAGCTAACGTAGGTGCTTGGTTGTTTTTTTAATTTGTTTGTTTTTAAAGAAGAGTCAGTCTTCTGCCAAATCAAGCGAGTTGGCTACAGCACATACTAGGAATACCTCTAGTGAGTTCACTAGTGGAAACTGCATCAGCCCTGCATGGTAGGTTTGGTTTCTGAAGAGGCCTCTGGCTAAATTTTCTGGGCAAGCCTTGCAGGATTGTAAAAAATTTAGGAGCTACTGCTCTGCAGCTTGGAAATTCAGCTAATAAGTGTTACACCCGAAGGAGAAGGAATTTATCTTGAAGAATTAGTGAAGTGAGTAATTTGCAGTTACCTTCTGTGTGTATGCAGTAGTATCTGTAGTTAATTCTGAAGCAACATGACCAAGGTAAAAATGCAACTGTATTGTCACCATTGATGGTTTCCTTTCTAGTCATGCTGTTATATTTCTCAGTCTTACTGAATGTGAAGCCTCGCTCTTTTACTTAGCAAGCAGTTTAATTTATCATTAGTAGCAGGACAGCTTCCCAGGAATTATTCTGAAGTTTGGGTACTTATCTGCTCCATCAACTGGAGTTAAAATCAAAGTGAATTCTCAGGTTGAGGCCCTGACTGAAAGGAAGTCCCAGGGAACATTGCAGATGTGATAATGGATTCAATTCTCTATTCTCTCAGGCATGCATTTTTCACATAAGCTTAGATTCATTTGTTGAAGGTGGAACTCTTCTGGGCATCTTGAGCTTAAGGGAGATAAAGCTGTGACTCTGGTGTGACATATCTGTTCAGGTTTAGCTGCTAAAACATCTAAAGTGCAAAATATTAAATGATTCTCCCTTAAAGTCATACATGGTCAATTCCTTTTCCCACTCCTTTTCTGCCTGCTTTAATGTCTTTTCTTTGTTTTTGCTTCTAGGTTTTCCCTCGTTGCAAGCTGATGGATTGTCAACTGCTAGCTTGCAGAGTACCCCGCCTCCACCTCCGCCTAAAAACAAACCCTACGAGAATAGCAACCCGAGGAATTCTGTGGAGGTAAGGAAATGAGAGCTGACATTTTTCTGGAAGCCAGTATTCGAGCAGGACACCACTGGAATTTTCCAAGCTGCTTCTAGGGTGGTGCTGCTTGAAACTTGTCTAATCATTTTACTGGTTCCCTCCCTGAAACCACAAAAGAATAAGTTTTTTGTTTTGAGAGAGGGCTATCAAGTGCTGTCCCTGTTTCAAGTGGAGGTTGTGTTGTCGTGGGTTAGGCAAACTGGGAAGGGGGGCGGCACAGGGAAGTATATTGAAAACAAACATGCACGGTGATTGAAAAGGTTCAAAAACATGATCAACATGTAAAACAGCACAGTAACCTGATCCTGAAAAAGAGAAGTTTACACGTTTTCAGAAATGTTTGTCGCTTTTTGACTCCTCAGTTCAGAAGAATCTAATTTTCAAAGTATCTATCATTACTCACTTAAAAGTTAGCCCGAATTACATCACCATCTTGGCCATAGTCTTTTTTTCTTAACTTCATGAAGTTGATTGCCTTCTAGGAACAACTATTGACACTTTTAATGCTGTATCGCTAATGCTGCTCTTCCCCTACAATATCTCAAATGACTTGTGGGTACTTAATGTGCAAATACCCTGGTGGTTAAGGCAGAATCATTTCATCTGCACCTAAAATGTAGGTGATTCTAATAAGACAATGTCGTTGCCTACCATTGTGCAGCATCAAAAAACATCCTTTTGGAACCATGAAGAGAATGTCTTCCCCAGTGCAATTTAGAGGGGATTCATGGAGAACCTTAGTAAAAGAGCTGGAATTTCACTAAAAATACTGAATGATCACACTTCACAAAAGATGTTAACTCTGACAGCAGAGGAAGACAACACAGCAGTTATTTACTTCAATAAGAGAGAAATGACAATGGCAGGAAGTCCTGAAACATGGGATAAATTGGAGGTATTCTACTCAGGCCTTCACTTGGTCTGAATTAACTGTTCTTCTGAGAAGGGGCGGTACAGCTGAGGTAGGTGGTGTGGCTGGAGGAAATATGCCAGCCCTAGAGATGCTGTGGGAGTCGCTGGTTCAAGAGGATTAATAAAAAAGCCTCCTTCCCTTGAGACTTGTAAGAAAACTAATTACTAACATGCTCTGGCTTGTAACATTGACCCTGGCTTATAGCCAAATGGAATGGATTCAAAGGCCCATAAAGAGAGGTTGTAAAAGTACTTTCTGAAGGGTTTTGCTACTTTTGTTGTTGTTGTAAAGCTGAGTCTGTCCTCCTTTAGTTAAAATAGTCCGGAAATCTTGGCAGTTTCAGCTAAGCACGAGGTAAGCCACATAAGCTTCTTGTTCACCTGGCCTTTCACTTTTCATTAGTTTATAGGATGCCCCTTAAAACAAGCGAAGGGACAACTGGAAAGGACCTACCAGTGCAGTTTTCTGCAAGAAAAACAAACACTCCACAAGCCCATGCGTTGGGCAGGAAGGCTGTGACTTGTTTTAGCAGAATTTCTGCTTTGCTGCCATTTTATGGAACCGGTTGCACCATTCTCATTTGGAAGCATTTTATGTGGTGCAACTCCAGCAAGATAAAAATGGTTGAATTTTGAAACCATGAGAGGAGTGGGTTTATTTCCATTTTACTGATAAATCTGGGACTGGACAAGTGACTCCCTGACTCAGTCAGGCTGCAGGTCAGAAGCAACTAAAGCATATCTGCAACTAAAGACGATTCTACCAACTGAAAAATACCTGGTTTTGGTACGTCCTGTGTCCTTGTTTGCCCCTCTCATTGACTGCATGGAGCACTGAGAGGATGAATTCAAAGATTTTGTCCTGAAAGAAGAATTAAGAAGTACAGGAACTTTTGGATTTCTTCTGTTTGATCAAGCAAAATGTCTCAACTTGCTTGGTTGGTAATGTACTTTTTCCTGTTGTTATATTTTCTCAGGCTGCTCCACCACTACCCAACAGACGTGAAGCCAAACCTCCCCCTCCTCCTCCAAAAACCAGAAAATCCAGCGTCGTCTCTTCAGAGCAAGGATTGCAGTGAGGATTGTTACTTGCTTGGCTCACAGCAAGTGCCTAGAGTGAAATGGCTGCTTTCTTTTCACCGACATGCTGGGCCTTTCTGACCCTAAAGACCTAGTGATCTCACTGGCCATTCCAGTCACGTCCCTTGGAGTTCTTCCTGGGAAATACCAAAAGGAACTTAGTTGTAACTATTCCTAACCTCTGGTTTACCTTTCCAATCATGAGACACTAATCACACGTGGAAGAAGTCAGCCTACTGGAACTCCTGTTTGTCTTAGTCTTGTCTGTCCTGAACTCGGTCACTGATGCAATTTCAGCAGCTCATTCCTAGCATAAATCTGTCACTGTAGTGATTTGCACCAGTGCTTGAACCAAGGTAAGCCACACCAGTATGAGAAGTGTTCTGCAGTATTTTCATATAGGTGCGTTACAGCTTTGTGGCTGTACTAGTGCACAGATCCTTCCTTTTGCCCCTGTAGCATAGCCAAGCCCTGCTTTGCATGAAGCGAGACAATCACAGGCGTGCCTAAGCTGTGAAATGTCTGCTCCTGAGATGTCAGGTGCTGGCGTATGATATGTAGTCTCCTAAGATTCTTGATTGCAGGCAGAGACCTGAGCATTGTTAGCAGAAGAAGAAACCTCTTTTCTGCTCATCGTCATAGGTATTTAAGATGAAGTGCAGACATTCTGCCTTACGCCACCTCTGCTCAAGCAGTGGCAGTCGCTCACTCCCAGTGGAGAGTTTAGGTGCACCAGTACTTTGTCATAGTTTTGCTGTTGATTCTGGTTTTGACACTACAGAGCAGTCGATATCCCTTCCTTTGTGATGTTACTATGTTTTGCGTCTGGGACTTGGTACAATATCTCATCTTTGTGCTTTTTTAATAGGGTGTAAAAAGTTATTTTTCTCCTGTGAATGTCTTAGAGCGGATGGAAGTTCCATCAAACCAGTACTGTATTGAGAGCAGCAACCTGGAGAGGATGGAGTGGGTAAAACTGGTCACCCGGACCTCAGAAACAAAGTTTGATAGTTGATGTAACCTTGAATTGGGCTAGCCAATTCCACGTAAATAATTCTCATCTCCCCCTGGTTTGTGGCAGTACTCGCACTTTGTTTTATAGCCTCCCTTGATCTAAGATGCTAACAGCCACTGGGCTTTAAGGAGCCATTTAGATCGGGGATGCATGTGGAAGACTTGACACTTACCCACCAAGTTTCCTGTTGCTTGGATTACTCCAGCTCTGCAGCTTCTCTTGGAGGATGGGATAATAATATTATTTATAAGTATTTTGTTAATCTCTTTAGGTTTTTTTCTTCTAGTTATTTATTCCCTGCTGTCTCAGAATGTTAGCATAAGTCCTTCTGTTTTATTTATTCTAGAGAAAAAAAGGACGTGATCTTGGGTTTTAATGTTTTTAAATTCATGCAATCCATGCAGAAAAAAGGCTGTTGCACACAGTTAAATACCATATCCTCACGGTTACATAGTGACCAAACATAGAACACAAATACCATTGTTATTTATGGACCAGATGGGCCTTAGACTCATTCATCATTCCTCTGTGCCTGAGCTGCCACCAGAAGATTCCTGTTTAAAATAATAATAATAATAATACTCCATAGTATTAGTGTTGGCAGTTGCATTTTGCACCTTGTAGGGCTGCTGGTCTCTGAGCTTGGGCAACGTTAGATCGGCAGCTCCGCTGGGGTGGGGAACTTGCTCGGCTGTGTCAGGCTTCCACGGAGTTTGTACACCTAGGCCAAAAGAAAATTCAGGTTGAAATTGTCTTGCAAAATGTATTTCTACTCTGTTCTACTATTAAATAATCTAGATCACTCCAAGAGTGATCTTGAAAGATCACTTTCTTGGTTTGTAAGAATTGTTCTCTTCCGTCACGCTCAGAATGTTTTGCCATGCTGTTCTGCCTGTGTGAGTGGCCTGTTTATAAACGTAGCTTCCATAGTGGCTGTTATTTTCACTGATGTTTTCTAGGGAAGGGAAAAAATCGCTCATTGTTATTGTTCCCTTTCACTGTGAATCTCAGGAAACACGGGAGTTCACCTGCAAAGTTCAGATCCAAACTGTTTCATTAGCTAGAAGTTTCTTAGAGTTCATCATAAAGAGGGACCAGCCGAAGTATGTGGATCCAGGTTAGTTTGAACTTAGATAAAATGTTGGATATTTGGTTGCCACCTGTGGCCTATTCCTTTATCATCATGTTGATGAAGATTCTTCTGTGTGCTTTTTCTTTCAGGAAATGGTTTTGCTCAGCTCTAACTGTCATTTAGCTTCTGATTATCTGGCATAATTCATGGAGAGGTGTTAAAAACCCCGCTGAGGATGTTGCTCACAACAGTAAATAGACAGTTGTTTGGTTTGGGTTTCTTTTTGCAGGCCACTGTTCTGCTCACATGACTTAATGAGTTTCATCACGTTAGTGAAAACTTATTTGAGAAAGGCTTTAATTAGACCTAAAGTCTTTTTCAGAGGAAAACAAAATCTTGCTCTTAGAAGTTCCTTGGGCTTCTGTGACTCCAGCTAAAGAAACCTGCAGAAGCTGCATTTATTTTGCTGCCTGTCAACTTACTTATTCCTTTTTTTTTTGCAGCCTGCTTTTCTTTTGCTGGCTCTCTAGGCAGATTGCACTCATTAAAGGGTCGTATCAGATTCACATCACAGAGCAGGATGGAGACATTTTGGAAGCGGCACTGCAGTCACAGTCGTGCTCACTGTAGCTCACATGCGATCGTCTTTGGGGTTGTCACCTTCCCATGGGAAATCTTTGAAACCTTTCTGGACAACTTGGCTGTGTTTCACCGCCTCTCTGGTGCGTTGTAGGACTTGTCCAAGAACATAATGTGGAGCTGACATAGACACTGCTTGACTTGAAAACCACAGGGTTTTCTCGTCTTTGGCTTTTTTGATCCACTTCTTCCTCTTCATGTAAGTACTGTCTTCCTTCTGCTGCTGTCGCACATGTAAACTAAAGGATCCTCTGGAACTCTTTACTTGAAGAATAACTTTTTTGTCTTCAGTGAGAACTTTGCTTAAGGCAGAGCAGTAAGATGTGGTGTGAATTGTAGAAACCTGAAGCTCTCCATCAGCTCTTGGGCCACATACACACATCCATGTGTACGTTAATACCGCCTGTTGTTAATTCAGTGCCTTGCCCCATTCTGCATCTGCCTGTTGCTTCATTCCTCGGTGCTATTCCTTTTCAGAGGAGGTTTACTTTTAACTCCTTTAGTAAGTCAGCAGAAACAAGAGACTGCAGGAATCTCAGCTAATGAATTGTCTGTCATGGGAAAACAAAATAGGAGGTTTGGGTATTTTAATTCCAAGTGACTTCTGAGTCTTGCTTCCCTGCCTTTCTGAACTGCTTTACTGACTTGCAGATGTACCTTGTGCATTCACCAGGTATTTTCCTGGAGGATGGAACTGGTCCGTGCAAAAAGA
Source organism: Nettapus auritus (assembly GCA_011076525.1). Lineage (NCBI taxonomy): Eukaryota > Metazoa > Chordata > Aves > Anseriformes > Anatidae > Nettapus > Nettapus auritus. The sequence continues at coordinate 2,730,709 of CM021786.1, read as the reverse complement.
CCTTTCCCCCCTTGGATCATGCATCTCCCAGTTATTGGGAACACAGTCCTGTCTCAGTGTGCTGGTCCTAGGAGCTGGTAGCTGAGCTAGCCCCAAATGCCCAAGTCAGCTGCCTCACTTGGCAGGTTCCTTGACTTTTTTGGTCTGCTCTCTGCACAGTTGAGGCCTTTCTTCTTGCCACCTCTGTTGTCTGGCCGGTTGGAGATGGTTGTAGCTGAGACATCACCCTGACTGCAAGGAAAGAACAGCTGATGCCTAAACACAGCAGGGCAAGGAGATCTCCATTCCCAAAATGTTTGGGGCATTTCCATTGGCAGATTTTCTATGCCAAGGGTTTAAAGGTGAACTTTTTTTTTTTCTTTCTTAGCATTATTTTTATTCTAAGAGCCTGTTTGAAGTGCTGTAAACTCTTCCTTCTTCTTACTTGCCTTTGGGCAACCTAACTCACAGGTAGGAGTTCAGTTCTTTTCAAGTATTACTGACTGTGAGGTTTGAAGAGTTGCATTCTTAGCTGATACAAGTCAGCATCATTTCCTTAGAGGTACAAGATAGAATTTCTGTACTGTGCCTAAGGATTTAGGGCTTCACGCCAGTTTTGGAAAAAAATACTATCTTCAAGTGTCTGATTTTTAAAAGCAATTGGGCTTTTAAGTGTGTGAAGAAAGCATGCGGCCTGACTGATTTTAATTAAGTAGAATTTAGTGCCCACACTCTTGTGAGAAACCCCACCAGACCTCTGTTTTTTTTTTTTTATTTTAGTTCTGAGATCTAATTTTCAGAGACAATTTAAGTTCTCACTGTTTCATTTTCATCTTTCCGTGTTTCTTAGATGATTTTGTAAATGTCATCCAGTGTCTTTTAACCTGGAAATGGGAGTAGGGGAACAATCCGTAATGGTGTCTTCTGTGCATGCCAGAACTGAAAGCAAGCAGCAGCATTTCTACGGAGTTCATAGTTCTGAATAAAACAAATCTCAAAGTTAAATATCCAGTCTGCAGAGAAGACAAAACCTTAATCCCATTTCATAGCCGTGCTGTTCAAAGCTAGTGTTAAATTTCAAGTCTTAGAGGATTTTTTTTTCTCTTTGGAGAAATATGCTCAACACTTGTTTTCTGGAGCTTTTAATTAAAATTTGTCATGCTGTGATAAATTCCTTTAAAAATGTTACAGGCTCTAATCCATATCAGGGGAAGAGAGAAACAGACAGCTTTCCATTGCAGTGGATTAGTGGATTAGGAAAGGACACCGATTCCAGTGAGGACAGCTCTGTGATCTGCAGTGGCAGAAATACCGTGATGTGTATGTAGCAGTTGTTGAGAACCTTCACACTGTGCAGCCCGGCGTACGTTCCACGATGAACAGTGAGTTAGACTTGTAGTAATAATGGCTCAGATTTTCTCTCCTTATTTATTTTTATAATTGTAAATGGAAATAATAAGTTTAAGATGTCTATAGCTTAACTGTAATCTTTTTTTTTTTTTAATGTAAAAACATTCCTGACCGTTACTGCTACCCCTTTTTCAATTTGTTAATTAAAAATTTATCTTATATTTACTGTTGCAGACTGTTATCTAGTGGAGCAGGGTGAGCTTTTCCAGGACTATATCAGAAAGAAAAAATACAGAAATAAATGTGATTCATTTATTGCATGGTAGGAGGTGGGCTTTTCAAAAGCACATGAGGTTCACTTAATTCTGCTCCTATTAACGTTCTTCCTAATCTCCAGAGTGTATCACAGTGTATATTTAAGTGATTATGATGTAAAAAGATCCCAGTTGGAGCAGAGCTAAGTTCCTAGCGTGTGCTCTGCCCCCAGTAGATGAATAAGACCAGGTCGTGTTAGTGTCTGTGCCTGCCCAGCACAGTCCTCAAGGGGTACAGTGTGAAAATCAGGTGTGGAAAGCACCTTCAGGGCATTGTGTGTGTGTACACAGAGGAGTCACAGCTGCTGGGAAATGGAGGAGCTTCACAAAAGTGAACAACATCTGTTTGTGCGGCCTTGGTCTGAGCTGGTTTAAGGCTGTCACTGAACTCATGGGACATGCCTGACTGCACACGTTGGACCTGTGTTTTGGAAGAATGCAGTTTGTGTGTGTATCCAGAGGTGCAAGTCCTCAGCAGCTCCGAAACTCAGCCCCAGCATGCCTGGTGTTCATTGATGTAGTCAGTCACTGTTGGTATTACAAGGGTTTAATGACATGATAAACTGCGGGACGTGTTTGTCTGGAATTCAGGAGAATGTGGATGTTGTGTAACGTGTTTTTGTGAGTGCTTTGAGATGCTGGCTGTGATGGTTCAGTTACAAAACCCACCTCTACAGACTGCAAATACTTTTTTTTTTTTTTTTGCTCTTTAATCCTCTGCAGTTGAATCAGCAAAAAAAATACAGCTTTTAAACTGGCTCTGGAGAAAGTAGGAGCCAAGCTTTGGAAATGGAGCCTGCATCTCTTTGGGTAAATGGCGCGTGATTCACCAAGTCTGTAAAGCAAGGTGTATAAATTCTTGTGTGTTTTTTTTAAATGTATTAACTATTGTAAAGTTTGTAAATACATTTTTAATATAAATGTAGTTTTTATGAGTGAACCAGTAAAAAAAAAAAGGCATATAAAATTCTTTCATGTGTGGCCTACTGACATGTGAGAGGAATTCCCTTCCAACAGTAAATTTATTCTTAATTTTTAATGTTGTATTGCTGTTGTATCCAGAGACGGGGGGGGCAGACAGTGCCCTTGCCCAGGTATTGTCCATGTGTGTGAAACAAAAGCTGTTGTGTCCACGTTTTCATTACAGAAAAAGCCAACCCTATGGTGCTGATTCCCCACCACCGGGCTGGAACGTGTTCTCTGTTAAGCCGGTAATCTATACAACAGCATTTTCCATTTAAATACAACTTCACAGAATTTATTCACATAATGAAATCTAATCCAGTTTAGGAGGAATTGGTTTTAACATTGCTTTGAAATTTTATTCTGGGTCCGTTGTTGTTTGGCTTTGTGGGTTTAAATCTTCTTTCGTCTGGCTTCTCCTTCGATCAGACTTGCCTGTAAGCACACACACACACCAGTCTTAAAGAGAAGAAAGAACTTTGATGATGGAATTTTAAAGCCCAGTCAGATGCTAACATATTCATAGTGTGGTTTGCATTGGAAGGAGGATTAGAATGACATAAATCTGACCCGACATGATCTCTCCGCCACCTGCCCGGGGATCTGCTCAGACAGTATAATGTAACTGACACTCATAAAAGCCCTTTTCATCCCAAAGTCCACGACCAACTTACATCTGTTAATGGGCCCACCACTGCAGCAGGTCTTGGAGTGCAACCCGACAGCTGTTGAACACTACATTTTGACAGCAGTTTAGGAAAAGCAGCATGAACTTACACAAAGCATCAGTATGTCAAATGTCCGTGAGCTTCAGCAGTTGGCCAAGACACCAGAGACAAGAAAGCAAAACTGTTATGGGGGAGACAGTTGTCCTGTTACCTTCCTCTCTATACCTCGGTACTGTTAGAATGTCATGAGCTGTGTCACACCCTGCTGGATCTGGTCTCCTACTTGAATATTTATTTATGTTGTTACCTCCGAGTTGAAAGCCTGAAGTGTTTTGGATCGACATGCTGAATGTGTTATTGTTTTCCCTTTCGTATCTTAGCTAGGTGTATCTTTGTTTGCGCTCAGTACTGGCTGCTCCAGGAAATGATGAAGGTAACTTGAAAAGTTTTTTCCACGGGGTGGGCCTTTCCTGACACCTCCCCTCGCATTGCGTAATATTCCTGTGTCGACTCCAATAATGTGTCACGTTGGAAAACCTGCATCTGGAACAGTTTTAATTTGTTTTCAAAGTCATTAAGCAGTGAGAAGTAAGGCCACATAGTTCAGGCTATGTTACAGGAATAAGTATGCAAAGTAACTGCTGGATGCAGAGGCCTAACAGTTTTTGCACGTATTGTGTCAGGTTGCCAACAGTTTCCAAGCAAACCTCAGAATTTGACTGCAAAGGAAGGCCAAGTTTCCCTCAGTGAGCAAAAAGCATCAAAGAAGTCATTTCATATATCCTGATAATTTTTCTGCTATCAGTCTGTGCCTAATATAGTCTTTTGCAGGCCAAAAAAAAAAAAAAGTATAAACACTCAAAGTTACTGTTGGCTCTTTGTACTGAAAGTAGTGCTATTGGAAGCCACAGTCACAGGCATAGATCCCATTTTATGTTCTGTACAAATAGGATTAATGATGACCTAAAAGAAACCCTGGAATTTAGGAGATTTCCGTGTGAGAACTGAACAGAAGTTGGACTGACCTGTCTGCATTGCTGTTACTGAGTTTCTGAGCGATTCAGACCAGCTTCCTCAGTGAAAGGCAAGAGCATGCAGTTGAAATTTTTGGTCTTTGATTCAAAAAACGAAGTAGAGATTGAGTGTTTCAACTTCTAGGACAACTCAGAGACCTTTCCCAGAAAGTGGTGGCTATCTGGCCTGACCAAGGTATTGCTGTACGGTTTGAAGAACATGGTTTTGCCTGAGAGTGTTCTTTCTGTGGCAGCTAGTGTCTGTGTGAAGTCTCTGCTGTCACTGCTTTAGAGCATCTCACGGAAAATACATTTCCCAGGCTGGGGACTTTGGGAGCAGCAGCTTCCATATGGCTCCATCCTTCAGCTGGCAAAGTGCACCCCTGAAGTTAAGCATCTCCGAATGCTGCGTAGATTTGTATTAAGGTAGATAAAATGTGTTTGACTTTTTTTTTTTTTTCATTTAGTGAGTAAAGACACTGCTACAACGGGAGCATCCATAATAATGTAGTCATGTTCCAGGACTATAAATTGGAGGTACTTGAGCATGATGCAGATAATGAGGGTACAGTCAGTATCACCATATGCAAACTAAGCTGACATGCCTCTTCTTTTATCACTCCTACCCCACCCCTGCCCTGTGTTTTCCCAGCCTGGACTAGTCCCCTGTATTCCACAGTGATAAAAGTAAAAACGTGTTACTTACCATGGCTTCCTTCAGATCACTGAATCTGGGACGCTGATATGAGCCAGGGCATTCCGTCTTCTGCACTTCCCCTGATTTTTCCATGTCATTTGCAATCTGAATTGGGAACGGACACAGCCTTCATGAGAAGAGATTTCTCCGCTAAGGCAGCTATGCCCTAGTTGCAGATCAAGATGAAACTGCTCCACTGCACAGTTTAAATTCTCCCTTTCCCCAGGTGCTGCACTTGTGCTACAGCAAACTTTAAATCAGAGTGTTACAACTGCGGTTACAAGAGCCTACACGTGAAATATTAGAAAGCACGGGAAAAGCATTGGTGGACAGAACTTTTCACATCTGCTTTGTGGTTTGAATCCTTCATTTAAGTGCCTGCCATCTAATCCCACAGCAGCTGCCCGTTGCCACATTCTCACTGAAGTGGATGAAAGTTGTCATAAAGCAGCTGATCAGAATATTGCCTGAATCTAGGGACAGGATGAGATCAGGCTTAACCTGGAAGTCAAATTTCAATCTCTGCTTCAGAGGAGGCTGCCCAAGCTTAGTGTCTGCAATAGACGGTACTGTTCTTTATGCAAGGCTGTCAGATGTTGTCTTACCCTTATGCCACATCACAATTACTACTTTAAGAAGTCTATCTATGTATGTTTGTGTTTGTGTAATATATACATATAAAAACACACACACATTAACGCCTGAGCCACCTCTGCTACCATCACATGACTTCTTTGTTTGCATCTGCTACAGGTGAGGGATCCCAGCAAAACCAACGGAGTTGCTTTACAATCCTGAACCTACCTCTTGAAACGCTTCTCCCAGGTTGTCCGCGTTCCTTTTTCCTCCAGGTTGCAGGCCGTAAGACCAGTGCTGAGCCAAGCAGATTTCCACAGACACAGTAAGCAGGAGCATACCAACAAAGGCCTTCCTGGACTTCTCCATGCTGTGAGAGAAAAAAACATCTTTTTGATCGTAATGTCATTTAAAGCTCAACTTTTATCTTACAGAGTCACGGAAATGTTACATTTTGGGAGTGAGTCTTCGGTGCTGATCCTCAGCACCCCAGTGGCACTGTGCCTACACGCGAGTCACAGCTGGATTTGGAGTTCCTCAAAGTGTGGATTAGCTCCTTAGAAAGAGATTTGACATCTGAGGAACTTGGATGGAGATCTAAATTAGGATTTTTCAACACCCTCTCAGAATTTTAGGAACGCCTGGATCGCCAAGGTTCACTGCAAGTCCCTGCTGATATTTGACAGATTTGTTCAGTTCAGCCAATTTCTGTTCTAGCACTCTTTAAAAATTGCTCTTTGCGGTATCTTCTAATGCAAATTTCTTCCAATACAAGCATCTCTAAGGACTGAATGAGTGAAATGGGACGTGGTGTGCTATTCAAGCACATTACCTGCTTGCTGAGAGAGGTTGCAGAATCACTCCACCTCTTCCCCGTTGGAAAATGTCCTGCGAGTTTGCTTGTTGCCTTGCTTTTATATAAAACCACCCCAACCCCAAACCTTTCACAGCAGGTGACTTCATCTAATTCTATCTTGTGGACTGCAATTTTGTTCTTAATGTTGCTGTCATGTAAAGAAATAAAGCACATAATTGGGACGCCCCGGTGTAGCTACTAAATTCAGCTGTTTTCGCTAAGAGCCACAATGGTAATTGTGGCCTTAAAGCCTTTTTTTTTAAGAGACCGTAAATCTGACATTCAGATCTAGCTGGCTGCGGTTGCTCCATGGAAAACAGTCATTCCTTTCAGAGGTTCCTAAATATATATACTTTTTTAAGTAAAAACTTTGAATTTGTTGAGAATTCAGGAGAACAGGAGTTGAAATGGATGAGGAATTCAGTTTAGTCTGTATGTCAGACCTGAAGGAAATAGACCTTTGGTGCATAAAGAGCCTAAGATTGCACAAGCACACAGGGCGCTTTGTGTGCTCCTTTGAAAGTCCCCCTCCTTAATGTCTGAATTAAAATACCTTCATATTGTTTGCTCTATGAAGTGCAAAGCAGTACTAAACTGATCAAATAGGCACGTTTATTAGATTGTAAATGTGGGGAAGGGATCCTCTGCTGTAAGATGGGATCTTCCTTGAATAGAGCTCCCCAGGCACTTTCAATAATGTTAAAAAAATAAATACATGTATATTTGTGTATAAGAGGGTATACATTGAAATACTTTTTTTTGTTCTTGAGACGTTTTCTTGATTTTTTTTTGTTCTTCTCGATGATCTTGAGGTCTCTTCCAACCTAGAAATTCTGTGATTCTGTGATTCTGTGATTCTTGAGACTTTTTCATGATTTTTTTTTGTTCTTGAGACTTTATGCACTGCAGTTTTATAAAGAGGTTGGTAGCCATTTGCATTCAGCACTTACATTCAGTAATTTTAACTGCAGACATCTTTTATTTATTTTTATTTTTTCATCCACCTGGCTGCTATTTTGACTTGCCGTGCACCGTTTTCTGTGCAGTTGAGTGTATCACGTTTCGCAGTCTTCAAACATCCTCGCTTCCTGCCCCCGCAACCTCTTTGAGATTAATGGATTAAATGTAATTTAGTAAGTAAATAATGTGAGGAGGGTTTAGTGACTTCAGCAAAGAGTAATTCTTCCTGCTCTAATGCACACACACAGCACGAGTAGCCAGCACTTAGCTTCAGCTGATGAACTGATCAAGCTGCGAAAATAGTTTGTTTCTGGGGGGGAAAGGTTACCTTAGCGTAGGCAGAGCACTTGAAAGGGGGATTTTCCTGTGACTGTTTTAAGAGTATTTCCTTTTTCTGATCAGCCTAGCAACAATTAAGGTTATTTCAAATTAAATGTAAGATTTTGCACATCCTGAAGGATGGCATTTGAAGAGGGGAGCCCAATAATTGCTTAGCCCAGTAATTGCACCTCTTATTAACCCACCAATTAAAGCTAAAGCTAACAACAGCCTGCTTTTAATATTTTTCAGCAGCTGTGTTTCACAGCAGGTTTCCTATAGCTGCGAAGCTGTCCCGAAGCATGTCAGAAGGAGCACCGGGAGCTGCACTGGCGAGTGAGCTGTTCTCATGTCTTCTGCTCAAATCCAGACCACAGCCACACGTTATATAAAGGATGTGGGAGGTTAGGAAAGAGTTCAGCTGGTTTTGTTTGCCCACAAATAGTTTTACAGCCCTGCGTAATGGAAACCAACAAACAAAACTGATTCTGGCAGAGGCAGAGCCCGAATGGAGCCTGCTCCAAGGGCTGGGAGTGCTTTGGTCTGGCTTTGTCAGGCGGGTGCCAGCTTCGTGCTGGCTAAAGAAATCAAAGTGCAGAGCTGGGGCTAGCGTGTGACCTCTCTTTAGTTTTTGGACACTAGAAAATAGGCTTGACCACAGCCTTCAGAAGTGCTCCCAGACCTTCACATGCACAAGTTTTACTGGTTTGTGAAGGGAAATGTGATTGTCTGTCACTGCAGTTAATACTGATGTGGAAGGCTGGGACTTGCCTGCAAAATCTGGGTTTGTGGATTCCCGTTCTAAGAATCGCAACCTCTTTTATCAAAGCGTTGGAAAGGTGTTTCTGAACCTATTCAGACACTAACAAGCCTAAGAGATTCACAAGTTTTGACATTCCTAACCCAAAGCAGTGTGCTGTAGCTGAAAAACTGCAGGAAGAATGGCATTTTTCCAAATGTTGTTCAGGGTGATCTGCAGCACCCATACAGATGCCTTGTATTTGCGTTGTCACTGTTGTACCGTGTAGTTTATTAGACTGAAATCATGAGCCCTTTATAAACCACAGTCAAGCAGAGTTTGTTTTTATTTTTTTTTTAATCCAGAAAAGCGTTAGCATTTCCTTATTAAGTAAAGTAACACAGCATGGGGGCTTGTACTGTGTGATGATAATCTCTGATGTGGAAAGTGGGCCTTAAATAGCGTACATACCTATGGAAATTGTGGTTAATGACTTCTGATTCCAGCTATTTTATTAAGCAAATATGATGGGTGGGGACAAAGCAGATGAATGACAAGTTAAAAAACAAAGCGGCATGGGGAAAGTTCTCAGAGCGAATTGGAAGCAGCAACAGTCCCCCCCAAAGGGCTCATGAAAGGCAGAAATCAACTTCAACTTCAACTACAGTATTTTTAAATTTGTATACAAGCAGCTATCAAATTTAAAAATTGGCATTTTTATAACTTGTCTTTCCAAATTAGAGTCACATAAGGTTGAGGTTATGTTGTGTGTGTGTTTTTGTTTTAAATGAAGACTAAGACACTTTTGTATTTCACACTTTTATTAATGCAATTTAAATTAGGCTGGAACGTTTAATTTCCAAATACGCCACTTTGGGCTATTCATACAGCTTTGTTGTAGCAAAAGAGGTACCTTAAATTCATCTGTGAATGAATGATGCCACATGCTGTGATTATTCAAAACATAGTGCTTCAGTGAAAGTTCAAATATATTTTATACACAGTGATTATGAAAATATATTTTTTCCATACAATATTTTACTTCTGCTAGCTAGAAAATAAGATAAAGAAAAATAATTCATTTATTTCTCTAGCCCTAGGAATCTTCTTCTTCTGCAACATATACATCACTCCATGAAAGCGATGAGGTGGGAGACAGGACCCAAAATCAAAGTATTTCCCTACAGCTCCATTTCACCAAGGCTATGGTGTTGTCTTAGAGACAGCTCAAGAAGCCAGGGAAGCCAGAAGGAAAAGAAACCCTAACTCCAAACCACATGGCTATAGGATTTTGAGTCCTGGAAGTTCACGTGATATGCCTGAGTCAACCCAACTTGAAAATAAGGGAGAATCCTGCCCTTCTCCCCAAACAAATCATAAACCGTTCCTAAACTAACCTTTATAGATTGACGGCAAAGCAGCATTTTCATAGCAACTACTGAGACAGCATGACTTCTGTTCAGAGGACAGCAAATCTGCATCTAAAAGGCAACACACTGAAGTAACTGCAACTCAAACCACTGCTAACAGTATCACATTCTGTAAGTTTTAGGATACGTTTGTTCTTAGCTTCCAGTAACGGCTGCATTTCCTTAGATACAATGTTAGTTGTAACTTTGGGGTACTTTAAGTAAGCATCTGAGGTATGAGTTCTTGATGCACCCTTTTTTTTTTTTTTGGTATAGTTTCTTCATGTGCTTTTTGATTGTATAGAAAATAAACGTTTTGTTAGATGAGAACTAGATTGATACTACAGCGGAAACAGCTTATTAAACGAAGTGCACCTCCACTTAAAGAAATGCTGAGAGGCTTTCTGCACTGCAGAAGTCATAGCTCCCTATTTGCTCACAGGTAAAGCAGGTGTGGAAAGGGCGCTTTGCCCCATGCAAGAGGCTTTTACAGCCACTTCAAGCAGGCCCAAAGTGGTATATTAAGATCTGGATGGGGAAAGGATTACGCTCATGCTTTCAAGGATTCAGTGTACAATAGTATTTGCATAGTACATTGAGGCGAAAGGGGTGCCGTTTATTCATATACTGGAGTCACAATGGGAGCAAGGAGTAAGTGCTGTGGCCCCAATGCCTATCTCTACTTTGGTGAGAGTGGATTGTATTTTCTTACACACATTTAAGTTCCCACAAAGAATGAAACATCGACAAGTACTCCAGGTTGGGAGCGGATAGGACAATTAAAAGCAACAGCATGTTTCTTAGCAGCTGTGATTGATAGTGCAATTTATACTAACACAGAAAAGGATTAAGTAAGCCATACAACTTCTGATCGGGGTGGTTCTGTTATAACTCAGTCTGCTGTGTACGCAGATTCCTTCAGTGGAAGTGGCTTCCACAGCACATTTTAGATGATGATAAAGCTGTTCTATACCTGAATTCTAACTACTACAAGGCAATATGTTACCTATGATGACAGTTAGCTACTGTTTTCACCCCAGAAGGAAAGAGTACCTGAAAACAGCCTGTGGACATTGTCTAAACCACATCGGTCATTTAATACACTGCATGAATGAAGAACCTAACCGTAAATACACTAACTGTAATAACTGTAAACCTGAACTTCGTTGCTACTATACATGAATAACATCTTCTATTCATATTGCAGCTACAGATTTAATAAATAGAATTGCATATATTGTGCTTTATAAATTAAAACGCATTCCAAAGTGAGGCAATGCTAAACAATGAATCTTTAAAAAAAAAAAACCACAAACATTCTGGTCCTAGAACCAGCCCCCTTCCTCACTCTGTTCAGAGGCAGAAACAGTACCTATTTCTACCTCTTCAGTTAAAGCTCCCTCCCCAGAAAAGTGATCAAAGAGTTTACTTAGGCACTACTGCAAATATAAGTCGTCTAATAACCATTACTTCTAACTTAAGAAGGGGAGGAGGTGAAGAAAGTCGCAGATGTTTTGATTCCTTCCTCTTCAGAATATTCTCTTCCCTATCTGACGCTCTGAGACATGTGCAAAGGTGTCAGCATCTCTTCAAAAATAGCTCCTTTTACATTAGATCCCCTCAGATTAGCTTCTTGTAGGTCACAACCTGAAAGATCACAATTCTAAGGAACAAAAGAAAGACTAAGTGTTAGTTGAGTATGTAGAGAACTTTGTTCAAAACCTTACCTTAACTCTATTTATACAGAAGCCACATCCACTTCTATAATTTCAATTTCCTTTAGTGTATTACTCTAGTGTAGTTTGAGTTATTTCTTGTAAGAGTGGTTGCTTTTCATAGTAAAAGCTGGATTTATTTTGTTAGACTTACACTCTTTATATCAAATTACCTTCCAGGAGTTACTACTGCTTGTTAAGCAAGGCTAGAAGAAAGCTGCCTCTTGAAATCTCATCAGATATTGCTCTGAATGCTTATCTAGAACTTGAGGAAGAGCTGCTAATGTACATAGCTTGAAACGAGCTAGTTTGTCTTTCTACAGCGAGAGGAGCGTACCATGTGCCATCACTTTGGTAATATTCCATTATTTCTCTACAAATGACATACCAGGAGAAAATACAAACAAAACAGGCAAATGCATTTCTCCTTGGTGTTGGCATGACTTCACACTAAGAGTTAAGTTTAGCAGTATTTCCAGGCTTCACTTTGGAGAAGATGCAAGCCATTCTTGTGGCTTTAAGACACTGCAAATCCAGGACTTCAGTCACATCTTCCAAACTGAGGCAAGAGTGAAATAGGATTCTCTAGGTGATCCCTATTTCACTAAGACTAAAGAAACAGCTACTACAGTCTGTCTGGTATGGAGGTGGAGAATCAGCCAAAAGCCAACAATCCCCAAATTTTATCAGTCGACTATTTAGTATACAAAATTAATTATAACTCACTTCCAAATCAGTTCCTGCCAAAGTTGCTCCTCTAAGATTACAGTTTTTTAGTTTTGCATTTTTCAGTGTTGCAACTCTGAGATTAATTCCCGTCATTTGACTGCCTTCCATGTCAACACCTTTCAGGTTAGCACCTAGAATACCGAAACAAAAAGTCAATTTTACCAAGGAGAACAGTCAGAAATGCAGGAACTCCAGAAAGATGCTTGCTCAGAGCCATGTAAATTGACAGAGGTCAAGGTAGAACTTGGATTTTAATGGTTATATAGTCACACACTCAGTCCTGCATATATGGCCTCTTCTCATGTAAAGATGGACTGCACAAACCACAGCTGAATCTGCCAAATGGAACTAAAAATACATGTGGTTCCATTTCCAAATGGGCAGAACTCCTTACCTTCCAAATTCGCTTTAAGGCCTGATGGATCTTCAAAATTGCACCCTTTTAGAGATGCTCCTTCTGCATTGGAACACAGCATCTTTACCCCTTGGAGGTTTGCACACTGATGGAAATAAATGACATTCATGAACAACGCCAAAAAATAGTCAGCTTATGGTCTTAATTTCTGTTCAGGAAGTCAAATTATTAAAGTACAACAGCCATGTTATTGTAAAACAGAGTAAAAACGTGCTATACTATTACTTCTCCATCATCAGGATGCCCCTCTTCCCTACAGAGGGGCAGGTTGTTTTTTTTTTTGTTTTTTTTTTGTTTTGTTTGTTTGTTTTTTGCTTATTAAAGATAGCTTCTAGAAGCTTTTGAAGTGATCTAACTAGATATCAGAAATATTGAAGAACTATGTTTTACATTTATCTGCTTGTTCCAATTCCCCTTTCCTTAAAATAAGGAAAGGATGACCCAGACTTCCCAAGAAATTATTCTTACTTACATCGAGCACTGATCCAGAGAGGTCAGCTCTTTCAAGATTCGCACAGCATAAATTGGCGTGCGCTAGGTTGCAACGGCTTAGGTTGGCCATCTTGAAGTTTATATAGCGCAGATCTAGTCGTGAAAGATCTGCTCCACTGAAATTGAGACCCTAAAAACAGAAACCCCAAAAGTTACAGAAAATTAGGTGTACCTTGGAACACAAAAAGTTAAGAGTCACACACAAAAATAGATGTGCGCAGATATACACAACAGGACCACCTATTCCACTACATAAGACTAATGCAAATGCAAAGCTCTAAAGCATTGGCTTAGGTTATTCAAGCATATCTTAACATTTAAATAGAACAGCTTAACAAATTGTTCCTCCAGGAAACCTTCAACCTGAAGAAGGAAAGCAGTCCAAACACTGTATTCAAATTTCCTATTAAAGCCACTCTGCCACAGCTTGGACTCAAAACTCAATTAAGAAGATAAGGTGGGGAAGCATTCGTTTGAACTTTGTGTTATTTGTCATATGATGCTGCAGGATATTTCACCACCTGACACCAACAGTACAGAATGAGACAAAGCCTGCACAAAGTCTGCATTTTCGCACCTGACATCGCAGCTCGGACTTGGTTGGGGTTGCCAGCAGGAATCGCACAAACTCTTTTCGAGATATAGGAGAATGATCCTCTGCTGGCTGTGAATTCTGTTGAGAGAGTTGTTTAAGAGCTAATACAGATAGGACTAAATTATATATTGTCTGGAAGAACAGGACATGCACATTCATGTATAAAAAGCAAGCAAGTTACCTTAATAGCTATTTCTAGATGCTCAATTAGTGAATCGATACCAAAAAACCTGGCTTCTTCCAAAACACCTAATAAAGCAAAGCAGTATTTGTTAATTACAAGGAGCCATTAAACAAGATACCACTCTTCCCTTACTGGCCAAGGCAGCACACAGCCAAGCCAACAACAGCCCAGAAACTTTATGTTAATCCATCCTTAGTATTGGAGGACCATCGGTTCAGTCTGATTTCCCCACTTGTAAGAACTCTATTATTTTAGCTACACTAAAAGAGGAACAGAAGAGGAACAGATCGCTCATTGAAGTTGAAGGAATCTATAACAAACACACAAACTAAGGTCAACCATATACAGTATACTACATATAATCAGAGGAAAAGCAATCTTGCTTGTGCTAAAAGGAAAAAAAATGAATCAGGATGTTTCCAATACCAGCACTGAGTTAAAGATCTCAAATCCAAGATTACGGCCAGGTATTAATTCAGTATGGAATTTTTAGTCCTCTCAAGTTAAGCTTAAACAATTTATTAAACTGAAGATTTGGAATTGCACTGCTCGAGAGTAAAGTCACCATAGGAAAATCCTAAACATTTGGATAACCATATAAGAAGTGCCAGTGATTTCATCATATTTACCAGAGGGCATAGTTTGACGATGTAGAGTAATAATTGAGGAGATGCCACCCAGGTAACACTTACCTAGCAAATTGATGCCATCATTTACAATGAGCTGTCCGTGACGCAAATAGTTCAGAATTGGCTCGAAATACTCTGGGCTGCGGTCAATTAGGAATGCTCCTCTATGATCTTGTTTATTTCCCCAAGCATCTGTTTCCACGAAATGCATATAATTAAGTTTGATATATTAACAGAAAAACATTTGCTTCAGTTTCAGATTGTTACTGCCAAAGGGGTACTTTCCACTTGAAATGTTTTTTTTTAGAGAAAAGGAAGGAAATTAAGAGTGGTGGGACAATATCCCCTTACATCTAACTCTCTCCTGCTATAAATAAAACATATTTCACCACAGGCATAAGAACCATTGCTAGAATTAAGCAGCATTAAGATTTTACTCTGCCCCTGCTTCATAAAGACCATCTTGTACAGTGTTTGCCCATTGATCCCGGTGTCAAAAGGAGCAAGACACAACAAAAAGAAGAAAATCTAAAATAAAAAGACCCCAAACACACGAACAAGAGCTTCAACTTGATAGTGCCTTTTACCTACTTTGCTAATTTATTAGCTTGAAAGGTGAATTTTATTTCAAGATACTAACCTTTATCTTTAAACATATGGGCCAACATACTGTCAGGTTCTTTGTTCACCAAAGTGCTCCTAGAAAATAAAGGCAGCGCAATTTTATTTTTACAGTGGAAAGTTTAGCTGAAGAGCCACACTTGCTGGTTGCAATGTATTTCCTGCCCTTGGCAGCCTGAAGGTAGTAACGGTGTGCAATATGCATTGCAACAGCTACAACGCTGCACTGAGTTAATTTCATACAGTGCAATAACAAAATACATTTCTGGCCTAAGGTATCTCAAAGGTACTTTAAATACAAAGCACATAGTTATCTGAAATATTCCAGGAATAAATCCAGGCCCGTTTCAGGCTTTCCACCAGTTTTACCACGTGTGTGAACTGTTGAAGAATTTGTTGCAAAACTGCGGCAGCAAATGCCTAATACCAAAAAAACTGCAGAAGTCAAAGGCCTCCTAGTAAACAGTCAATGATTTTTGTAGCTCTTTCTCAAGAGCATCCAGAGCCTCACCACCTGAGCATACAACTGCCAGCTGCTGTAACCACTGAAATCAAGTCCTTCAGGAGCCAAACTAGGCCCATTTTTACCGTGTCGTGGTGAAGTATCGGCCTCCAACATTGAGCGTTAACCAGTCCGTGTGCGACCCAGTCAGTTCCTCGTGAGGTCTCGCATCAGTCTGAGGATCTACACAAGTGAGGAGAACACAACAAGTATTGGAACTGTGACAGTTTCAAAATCCTTCATGTGGTATCTTCTGAAAACAGCAGAAAATTAATTTTATAAATTCACCTAAAGCAAACCAAACCCTCTTTCCATTAAAGAAGAGGTCAAGCAAGAATTACAGAGACTTACCAATGAATGGTTCCCCTTCACAGACAAACAAAACATCATCATCCCTGAAAGGGGGGAGAGAAAGATAAAGGATTAAGCATAGATTTTTTTCATCTAAGGGACAGTAAGATCCCTTCATGATTACTTTCAGGTAAATGATAATCAGTGGCCATTGGCTAGAGCTTAAGTATCTGATTTTTGTCCTGATTTTGCAGGTTCCAGAGGATTGCAATACCATCAACTTCATGAGAGATGCGACCAATAAATACCTGTATCCATCAGGTAGGGATCACTTTTGTTACTCAACAAGTTTAATTTTACAAAAGTTACTTTTCTCCCCGCTCCGGGTGGATTATAGGAAGCCAAAGCGATGCTACAGTTTGTCTCCTTGTCAAAAAAACTCCTCCCACTGCTGAATGAACAGTGGGACTTTGCTGGTGCCTTCATTGCACCATGAATCAACACAGAGGGATGTTAAAAGGCATAAAATGCAGCTTGTGTCAAATTCTGATTCACCAAAAACAGACACACTTTGAAGTTCCACAGAGAGCATTATTTTGCCTGGAGGTGAAAGCACCTTTGAGGATACTGGCTGGAAATGGTGAGATCTGTTTTGACAGAAAGCTCTTGTTATTGATCAAGGTCAGAGCATTGACAGGCTATTAAGTCTCTTAGTCCACGTCCGCAATTTGAGTCTTATTGGATAAACCTTACCTAATCAACGCGATATCATCAATGAGTCCACCTTTTCCATTGTAAACACTGGTCGCTTTTATTCCCAGCTTATTACTAGCCACAGACAGCAAATCCGACAAAGTGCCATACACGGCCACAACCTGGGGAGGAGAGAGGCAGCTGGAGACCCCCGTCTGCCCAGCTCTGCCCTTTCAGGGCCTTCACCCCCTTCCGACGGGGGAAGGAAGGTGTTCCCATGCTAGTTGGGTGCAGGCTGGGCACACCATTAAGGTTGGAAAAGCCCTCCAAGATCACCTGGTCCAACCACCCCCCCTACCACCACTGTCACCCACTAAACCACATCCCCAAGCACCAGGCCCAACCTTTCCTTGAACAACTCCAGGGGCGGTGACTCCACCACCTCCCTGGGCAACCCATCCCAATGCCTGACTGCTCTTTCTGAGAAGAAATGTCTCCTCATTTCCAACCTGAACCTCCCCTGGCACAACTTGAGGCCATTCCCTCTAGTCCTATCACTGGCTATCTGTGAGAAGAGGCCGACCCCCAGCTCCCCACACCTTCCTTTCATACAGTTGCAGAGAACAATAAGGACTGCCCTGAGTCGTCTTCCCCAGACCAAACACCTCGAGTTCCCTCAGCCGCTCCTCACAGGCCTTGTGCTCAAGGCCCTTCACAGCCCTTCTCTGGACACACTCCAGCACCTCAATGTCCTTGTAGCAAGGTGCCCAGCACAGCACCGGAGGGACGGTGCTCCAACCCCAGTTATTCCCTGGTTCCTTGGCTCCCTTATTCCAGGGTTCCCTGGCTCCTTGGCTCCCTTATTCCAGGGTTCCCTGGCTCCTTGGCTCCCTTATTCCAGGGTTCCCTGGTTCCATAGATCCCTGGCTCCTTGGCTCCCTGGTTCTTGACTCCCTTATTCTGTGGTTCCCTGGTTCCTCAGCTCCCCTATTCCATGGTTCCTTGGCTCCCTTGTTCCATGGTTCCCTGGCTCCTTGGCTCACTTATTCCATGATTCCCTGGCTCCTTGGCTCCCTTATTCCAGGGCTCCCTGGTTCTTGACTCCCCTATTCCATGGTTCCACGGTTCCCTTACTGCATAGTTCCTTGGCTCCCTCACTCCCTGGGGACCCCTGAACCCCCGGTTCCCTCAGACAATTTCCCCACTCCCCCGGCTGCCTGGCCCCTTGCCCCCCGGGTCTCCCAAACCCATGGCTCCATGGCCCCTTGGCTCCCTTACCTGACACCCCCCGGTCCCCGGGCCCCCCAGCCCCCCGTGGCCCCGTCCGCACCTTCCCGTTCCGGGGGCTGCCGTTGACGAACAGCGTCACCCGCCGCATGCCGCCCGCCCGCTCCTCCCGCTGCACGAACCCGGAAGCGCAGCGCCCGAGCGACAGCGGCCGCGCCCAATCGGTGCCCCGCCCCGCCCCGCCTGCTGACCAATTGGAGGCGGGGAGGCGGGGCGGAGCGCTGCCGGCTGCCAATCAGCGGAGGAGCGAGATGTTGTATTTGCATACAGTGACTCGGGGCCGAGCGTGGCCTGTGATTGGCTTATCCAGTCACGTGGGGGCGTTAGAGGGGCGGTTTTTTTCAAAGCGCTTGGGCGTTTTGGTTCTAACGGTTCTTGATCCTTCCGCGCGCGGGTTGTTAAAGAGTCCCTAACCCCTCCCCCAAACCTGAGCCGGGAAACGGGGACAGCGGCTCGGATGGGGCCCGGGAGGGGGCTCTTTGTCCCCGCGAAACTTCGGCCGCGGTGGCTACGGGTTGTGAGGGACGGGAGCTGGGGGGGGGGAGGGGGGGGGGAAGGCGCGGAGGGATACGCGGTGGGGAGTCCCGGTTTGAATGCGAGAGGCGGGCGGCGGTGGCGGTGAGGCGGCTGTGAGGGGGGCGAGGCGCTGAGGGGACCCTGAGGGGATCGGGGTGTTATGGGGGGATCGTGAGGGGATTCACTGGTGCTGAGGAGACCCTGAGGGGCTAGGGGGCTTTGAAGGGACCGGGACGAGGGGTTTAGTCCCTGCAAGGGTCGCCAGGGACTCCTCGCCCAGCCCCGTCTCTCTACCACCACAGGGAAGGGGGTGTCAGGTCTTGCTGTGCCTTGAGAACATGCGGGGTTTAACGGCTTAATTCCTGGTCCACAATATACAAAAAAAAAAAAAAAAATGCCTTCGTAGGAGCGAAATTTCAAAATGCAGGAAACCAAGCGCAAAAGACATTAGTGTCTTTAATTTCCCTAAGTTAGTCTTTACTAATGCTAACTAATACTTATTGCAATGTTTATTATAGCAAAGCGATCACAGTGTGATCGTGGTTCACATATTTGATGCTAACGTGAAGTTTGTCATAGGGTAAAAGCACAGCCTCCTAGTTCCTTACTTGCGAAACATCCGTGGTGAGGTGACAAAGGTGTGCATTTTTATTTTTCTTCCCAGCCTTTTTATGTCTTTTCTGTGTAGCTTTCTGGAGATGTAGCTTTCCTTTACCACCCACACTGATAAACCCCTTTAATAAACTTCAAGTTATTCCAAGTTTTGGTAGTAGTTTGAGCATGGTAGGGGACTCTTACTGAATTAATGACTGCTAACATTTCTTATTCTCTTTGGTAGTGAGCTGTCATTACAGGAGAGCAAAGAATGATGCAGTGTTCCGTTAGTCTCAAAATCCATCACTAACAATGCTCAGACAATCAAAGCTTGTAAATGCTACCCTGAAAGTTAAAGGTAATGAGAGTGGAAACACTGAAGAGAAGGAAGAGACCTCTTCCTCTGATCTGTCAAAACACCAGAAGATTTGCAAAGTGACTGAATCAAAAGCCACAATGGCATCTGAGAAGGAGAATTTAAGCGATGGGAACCAAATGCGGTTGCAAAAACACACCCTGAAATACTCCAAAGTCCTAGAAAAAGAATCGTGCCACAGCAGAAAGGATGCTAGCTGTCTGCTTGCTGAATGCGCTTTTGATACACTAAAAGGGGGTGTGGTTGGTGAACCTTCCTGGCCTTTGAACAGTAAGGAGAAATTTTCAAGAAGTGGACCTTGTTCATTGAGCGATGAGTGCTGCTTGCCATCCAACAGGGACAAGACAGAAGAAAAATCCTGTTGTGGAATACTGGAGAAACAGAGGAGAAAAATTGTTGACTTTGCAACTGTAACAACTGCTGAATTTGGGATTACTCAAGAAAGTTTTACTAGTCCATCTATAGGTAAGGCTGGGATGATTCATGTCCTGATGTCCTTCTCAGAGGGACATTTGGAGATCATCTAGTGCAGTCCGTGGTCAAAGGCTTCAAAGTTTGGTCAGGTTGAGGTTGTCTGGCTGAGTTTGAATACATCTAGGGACAGGAATTTGATTCAATTCTCTATTTGCGCTCATTCCCTATTCTATTTTTTTCTGTCCTGGTGGCAGAAGCTTTTTCTTTCAGTGAGCTTCTCAAAGGAGTTGAGTAGTAGGACAAATTCTGCAAGTATTGCGTATGGTTCCTTAGCCTGCAATTGAAAAAGTTGAAAAAATTGAACAATGGCTCAATTTCTCACTTTAGTGGTTTAGTTAACTATAAATCTTGGTTTTTTGACCTCTTTATTCTTTTCTTATGTAGACAAAGAATGTTTTAAGTCTTATTTTTCTGCTAGTTAGCAAAGTTTTAGGATCTATTTTGACTTGGTTGAAAAACAACATGGAAGAGAAGGAAGGTTTCCTGAGCTGAGCAGCTAAATAAGTTTGTTTCCATAAATAGCACAAACCAATCTTTAAAAAAACAAAATAACAAAAAAAAGTCTGCCATGTAAAAGCTGTAAGCACTCTGTTGTAATTTGTCTTTGTATTGTTTTCCTCCTGTGCCCATTTCAGGGAAGTCTCCAAATGCGTTAAAGTTAAGACGAAGATCAGCGATTGGAGTACGAGGGTCACCAGAAAATAATGCCCTTATTCAGTACCTTGCCCAGCAGAGAAGCAATCGGCAAAAAGAAACTTTTACACAGGTGAGAGCCTTGTTCCAATGCCAAATGCATGATTTTAGTTCCCCTTGGAATCGATATGTGAGACTTCAAATTTACCATATGCTGGCAGGAGGAGAATGCAAGTCTAAGGAAGAAGTCAGAAGAAATAACAACGGCCTGAATTTTGTTCACTTTCCTTAGACACCTTATTTTAACATAAGGAGATGTTGCAGGGTTTGTTTCTGTAGAGTCTGGTCTTCTCCATGCCTGACTTGCTCATATATTTTAAATTTTGTTAACCGTAACCTCCAACTTTCTGCGTTTGCCATACGTGCTATCTGACTAATTAAAGCATTATTAGTCCAAGATAAATACTAATGTGACTTTTTTTATTATTTGATCAGACTTGGTTCATTTTTACTTTTTTACCATATAACTAAAGCAGCAGCCACATTAAATACAAGATTTTTTCTTCCCTGTGTATGTTTATGCCTATGTATAAATACAAAGTAAAAAAGCTCATGTCATCTTAGAAAAGGTGTCTCATGACATTAATTTTCTTTTAGCACACTAGTCCCTTTAAATTTCCCAAGTCACTGAAGAACAAAATCAATGTCTTTCAAATGCCTTTGGAATCAGTGCAAGAAGCTGAAGGGCAGAAGAACTTCTCTGGACTCCCACAAGCGTCTGGTGCTTCTCAGGAAGCGGACTGTTGTAAGTGAATTGTATTTCTGGTAAAAGATTTATCTTAAACATTAGGTCTTCCTTTAAAACAAAACCTATGAAGCAGCACAGTATAAAACAAAAATGTTTTCCTTTACAAGGGTTGACAATGGTTTTATTGCATTTGTTTTTGTTTGTTTTTGGTTTGAGAGTTTTTGTTTAAATCTGTCTTATTTCTTAGTGCATCCTGAACAGCGGTTTCTCAACAAATCTCAAAAAACATTGGAGGCTATGTTTTTCATAGTTGTTTTCTTAACCTTACTTTCTAGATTTATGCCTTTTCATTTACTTTTCACAAAGTATTTGTATTTCCATACTTCTTCCATGAAAGTGGGAATGGTTTTAAGGATTATGATAACTGGTTTTAGCTCTTCTAACTCTTACCCGTCTTGTTTGTGAGGACTTTTGTTTAGTAGCTTTTAGGTGCGGTAATTTAGAAATCAGGATGCATTACTGCGTGTTGTGAATTTCCTTATTTCCTAATGAAAATAGCAAGCATTGCAATAGCAGGCCAGGGCAGTACTGTGCCAACTGGTCAGAAGATGGTGGTATGAAACAAGCTGAAATGCTTTCCTTCTCTGCTACTGCTGGTACTCGTACATTTATATAGAAAGAAGAACTCGTTTGTTTTGAAGATTTGGTAATGTTATTTTCAAAGTTGAAGTCAAAATTGGATGTTTTTTTGTTTGTTTTTTCCTAGCTAGAAAAGTACCTAACGTATTGAATCTTACATTCTTTTGGTGAAGAAACACCAAAATAGCATTAACTGAAAGATTTGAAGTTTGCTCTTGGATTGTTTGTTTTTTATCACCGTAGCTGAGAACGACGTACCATTCACAAAAAAGTGCAGTCTGGATCAGCAGAGTGAGAAGTCCGTGTCTGACTGCAGTGGAGCTGATCTGAAAGAAAATTTAAAACAGAACTTGACCTATGGCAACAAGTCTGATGTCAAGATGTGCACCATCCTGTCTCCAAACCAGGATGTGACTGTCAACAAACCTGCTGTTTCTAAGGTACTTACACAGATGTGGGCAAAGAAAACAAATTCTGCAGCTGATCTCCCTTGGAAGAATTATTTTCTCTTGTACACCTTTGGCAGTTGTTTGATATTCCATGTAAATTCATTCATCTTCATTTCCAATTA
This sequence comes from Nettapus auritus, assembly GCA_011076525.1. Lineage (NCBI taxonomy): Eukaryota > Metazoa > Chordata > Aves > Anseriformes > Anatidae > Nettapus > Nettapus auritus. The sequence continues at coordinate 2,708,163 of CM021786.1, read as the reverse complement.
TGGTACCTAATCCTTTTAAGCTTTTAGTCTTAATATTTTGGGAAAACTAATACAACTGAAGTAATGGATGATGAAGGAAACTGCAGTCCTCGTTTCTGATGGCATTAAGAACCAGTTAACATATTTTTACAAGGCACCGTTTGCAAGTAGTTCCTTCCATCTTTGGCCGTTGAGTCTGATGTGAAGAACTTCAGGTTCTTTGGTCAGTTAGGTGTAACCTGTTTTTGGTTGAAAGGTTCAGCTTGCAGGTGAAAAATATTTCCTGCTATACTGAACAACTGTTTATTCATCTGAGGGTTGAGAAACCTCAGTGTGTTTTAAGAACGTCAGTTGATAATTCCAGTGCTAATAGATGATCCTTTGAAGCAGTACTTTGGAAAAAATCCCTTGTGTACATTAGAAATGAGGTAGTGAGCAGACAGACAAAACCAGATAAATGTCAAGTACTTCACAAAACTCAGCAGGTTATTCTGATCTCTTTATCATGTCGTGAGAGTGTGTATATATATATATATCTTTGTATTCTTGTAACTTCTTCTAGGAATGGGCTTATAAGCAACACAATCCTATTGAATATTCGGATGCAGTTCTCATTAGAGATATCTTAGCAGCAAGCCATGGTAAGAAGTTTCATTGTTATTATAATCTCGTTATATTCTTATTAGAAACTCAAAGAAAAAGTCAGTCCTGACCGTATCAGTAAAGAGGTCGGAAGTAATGTCATCTCAGACCTACACAGAAAGCAAGTTAATTTTGCAGAACTGAGCCTGGAAATCCGTGAGGAAAGCAAGCCACCTGTCACACCAGGACGAATGGGAAATGCTTTAATAAATGAACATACGCAGAGTGGCTCCCAGCTGCGATCTGTACTGAAGAAAACGCCAGCGAAAGAACTGACCGGTTGCATTAAGGTTGGTCAAACAACTTACGTGGTGGTGGGAATGCTAAGGATCAGCTTAGCATTTGATTTCAAAAAGGACAATCTTTAATTAAATAGTACTGATCAGATGATTTTATCACTTAAATTTTTGCAGGAATACTCAACTGATACTGATGGCAGTGGAGGAAGAGAATCTCTCTCAGTCTCTGAAGTAAAAATCTGTGAAGCATTGCAAACAGGTCTGGCTCCATTTTTATGGGTTTTCTGCTGTTGTTTTTTTGGGGGTGGTGGTGTCGTAAATAGAGTGTTACGTAGGATGATAGGCTCTTGCCTTTTTGCAAAATCTGAAGAATGTTTTGCATTAACCACCACTGAAGTAGCTCACACGTAGGGTCCTACCAAGTGAAGTAGAAAATCAAGTTGTCAAGGAAGAAAAAAATCACTTCAGAAACCTTTAATAGCAGGAATGACAGTATTGCCTATTTTTCAGGAAATTTTACACTTGTCTAGTTGACAAGTGAACTTGCAGAATAGTTGAACTCCTCTAGGCTATTTTCTTCTACTCTGAGTTCACTAAGCAGTTGGTGTCTTGCTACAGTAGAGAAAACAGAACAATACAGCTCCGAAAAGCCAAAGAAGAAAAAAGTTACTTTTGGAGAAGATCTCAGCCCAGAAATATTTGATAAAACTTTGCCTGCAAATACTCCCTTGCGCAAAGGAGCAACACCAGTCCGTCATCCAGGATCACAAAGCAATAGCCCTTTCACAAGGTCAAGATTCATTGAGGAGCCATTACCCCAGCCAAACTTTGATTGCAATGATGTAAGTTTATTTAAACTACAAAAACAGCTTCTTACAGTCTGAGTGTTCAGTATTTTAACTTTTTTTTGCTCATCTTAAAGCAATGCGTTGAGCCTCTTCAAGAGTTACGAGAGGATTCTGTTGCTGCAGAAGACCTCCCACCTGTTGAAAACACTACAGGTAACCTTGAGTTGTATTTTTGTCATTAGATAATGCGGCTTTCAGAAAATGTAAAGGTGACAGTTGTGTTTTTTTGCCTTATAGAGGTGATATCAGTACTAAAAGTTAAATGTTCTTGCTTTCTTCCAGACGTCACTGCTGTAGCTGCAGAGTCTGCCTTCTGTTTAGGTAAAGTGGATGTTATTTCAGCTATTATTCTGTGCAAGCGGCTGATCTAATCAGACTTACTGCTTTAAATAATTTGGTTTACTATCTTAATTATGATACTGCAATTTCGATGTTTTTAAAATAGCAAGCAACACAACAAGAAAATGGAAAAGGGATACATGTTTGTGTGTATGTCTCTCAATGAAAGCATTGATTATTTTGTTACCAAATCCTGCCAAGTTTTGTTTTCTTCTCTTCTGATTTATATTGCAAAGCAAGCTGGTAAGTTTTTTCTTTAATCCTTCCATGTTTGATAGTCCTTTATGCATAAAATCTTACTTAAGACTATGATCTAAACATGCTGTGCATAATGTTAAAAACTAAGTGAATAATTTCCTCAATGTGTTCGGCCTTTTTTGTTGAATTGAACCAATATCTGTTTTTTTCTTCGTATACAGTAAAAGAATCTGACAAATCTTCCGCAGTAACAACTCGTTCCTCTACTAAAAGGAAGGTAAGTTTCTTTAGTGTTGATTTTTTGTTGTCACTGTTGTTTTGTTTTTTTAACTTCTTCAAACAGGGACGTTCTGCATACCTCTCGAATGTATATCAGATCTTTGCATCCTCAGATAAAAGCATTGCATAGATCCAGGTATTTGGAAATATCTCCCCTTAAAGAAAGTGGTTCTTAAGTTATTGAAAACAGCTTTGCTTACAGTCTGATACTTAAATTTACGATTTCTATTTAATTTTGCTGGAACTTTCCCAAATAGCCTAGCCACGATAGAAAGTTAGAGAGATTCATATGCTTTAATTTCATGCTCGTGGGCTTCAGTCATGGAAATCTAGAAGGTTGTATTCATTGAACATTTAGCAGAACAGAAACAAAGTTTTCTGTCTAATTTTTCTGTTTGGTTTAATTTTTTTGAGATATGAGTGTGTGGGAAAGGCTAATAAGTTCAAATTTTTTCTGCATCCTCTGATGATTCTCTCACTATTACTGAAAATGTGATTTGTGTTCCCAAGTCCAATGCTGAAGGTCTTCACTATAGCAGTGAATTGTACATAGACATGTACCCAACAACTTAAAATCTCATGTTCCTCAACAGTCTAGCACCACTTCAGATGGGGTTGATCTTAGTATCCCAAGAGCCACGAGTACTAAGAATGTTAAAGATACCAAAAATCCAAGGAAAAACAAACTTCAAAGACCCAAGAATATTACCACATCTGCTGCCAAAAAGACACAAGTAAGTGACAGCCTGGTGAATAATACATTTTATTTCTCTATCCAGATGTCTCATGCCATTTGTTTTTTCTTGTGTGTGTTTTTGTGATTATTTTGATGCTTGTAGTAAAGATTTTCTAAAGAGTTTTTTTTCCTGTTGCTGCTGATATTCTCCTCTTCATGTCTGTCTTGTTTTCCTAGACTGACTGGCATGCCTGCATTGCTTGCTAGGGCTGACTAGCAGGGCTTTAAATGCTTGCAGGGCAGAAAGGGTATTTTAGAGACAAAGAGTAGAATCTCTGAGACTTCAGGGACACAAGATGAGTTTGTGGTACATCTCTTATCAACTGTGGACAGTTGATAATTCTTTGAACTTGCCCACTTGTATGCCGGTTTGCTTTAAGGGTTACAAAAGTATGAGACTTTTGAAGGATTTGAGCTTTTTGTATATCAGAAGGGAAAGCAAGTAACTTTTCGAACTGGAAAGATACAAAGAAGCACGAATGAAGAATCTGTAGTTTTGAGCTGAAAGACTCATTTTTTTTTAATTTCCGGATTTGGTTAAATGAAACAAACAAAATCTAGTATCTCAGAAGTAACCCTTCTTTGTATTGTAGCTTTTAAATTAATTTGTAGATAGCAGAATAAGAAGGACCTTAATTTAAGAAAAACGATCGTTTTCTATCAAAATTCAATAACAAAAGTTATTTGTTGGAAAATATTGCAAAGGGTCATCATAATTGCATTGTGCTCTGCTTGGTCTTCTGCATCTCTTCAGAGAACAAAACATGCAAGCTCTGGGAAAAGAAGAAAGAGAAAAGTGAAAAAATCCTTGTATGGGGAAAGAGAAATGGCTTCTAAGAAGCCTCTTCTGAGCCCTATCCCTGAGATTCCAGAAGTTCTCTCTTCTGCCTCGTCTCCAGGCTCACCAAAGGCAAATGTGCTTCCAGGTAATGTGGTTTTAGTTTTGTTTTGCCTTATTCTTTTTGCTTCAGTAGTTATTTACAAAGCTGTTGATAGTTATCTTCAGTTCTGGGCATAGGTAAAGAGCACAGTATGCATTTTTCAGTTTTAATGGCTTCTGGAGTGGAATGAAGGAGAAATAAATGTTAGTCTGTAATAAAGCCCAAAGCATCCACGAGACTGTTAGTCTCCAGGTGCATCACTTCAACTCTTACAGGACTCCAGTGTAAAGCAGACAACAAAAAAGACTCTCTTTATCCTGACTGCAGACTGATGTTTTCATAGGCTTTAAAAATGCCAAGTGATGTGCAGTAGCACTGTGGAGAGGCTTTTTTTTGATGCTGGTTGCGTTCTGGAATGCTCATTTAGGAGGTTACTGTGTTGTGAGTTTCTTTTAATACTTCAGAAATTGATTTCATACATTCACAAGGAGAGTCAAGTAACCATGTGTTATTCTGATCCAGAGGATGCATTTTTAGATTCGAAATCCAGCAGTGCTCAAAAGGATGTTCAATGGAAGCAAGCAATAGAAGGAATGAGAGGGGAGGACATCCCTGCTGTTCACGTGTGTCCAATCTCTGAGGACCTGGACGTTGTAGAAACCAGCAGCCCTGACGTTAGGGTGTCTCAGGTGTCAGATGGTGATCTGAACTTGCTTTCTGGTCCTGATCATAAGGTAAGTCATCTACTTCAGGATACTACTTAAAAATAAGTCCTGTTCTTGGTGTTGTTACATCAAAAAAGTAATGTTTCTGGGAAGGAAAAAAAAAAGCTAGCTGGCTAGCTGTTAGTGGTTAAACATTGGAACAGGGTGCTTGAAGGGGCCATGGAATCTGCATCCTGGGAAGGAGGTGTTCAGAACTCGACTGAACAAGTCCTCAGGCAGCATAAGCTGGCCCTGCTTTGGAGCAGGTTCCTCCCAAAATGCAGGGTTGTTTTTTTTTTTTGGTTTGTTGGCTTTTATTTTTGAGAATGACTAGACTTAATGAGGAAATCTGTAGCAGTTGTTTAATTGTCAGCTGTTTGAACCAAGTTTTGTGTGGGTTGTTTCTGCCTATAATTATTTTTTTTTCAGTTCCCAAGCCTTGTACCAGACACAAACTGTGTTTCTGACACGTATGACTGTTTGCAGCAAGCTGAAGTGACTGAGTGTTTAAAAGAGGAAAAAGAAAGTGATTTCTTGATAGAAAATGAGAAATTACAGGGAGATTTCCCAAATAAGGAAGAGTGGCTAACAGGGCTAGGATTTCCAGAACAGGACACTGGTATACATGAGATTTTCCGAAGAACTGGCCGTCCACCAAAAAAATCCTCAAGAGGTAGACCACCAAGAAGAAGAAGCAGTACCAGCTATGTTCCTCCTGTTGAAAAGTTCAATTTTGAAACAGTTGGAAACGATCTTCCACTTTCTTTTAATGTGGAGGAAGTCTTATCTGCCCCTCAGCTGAAAAATAACTCCTCCGAAGGGCCTTTTAGAAGGAAGAAGGGTAGCAGCAGTGAAACGAGCAGGGTGAGACGCAGCATGAGGCTACACAAAGATGCAGAAATGGAAGGACTGGCGTGGATTCAAGTGCCCAATGAGACTCTAAAGAACCCTCCTCCGGTAGCTTCTGGTTGCAAAAGCAGGAGAACGATAAGCACGTGTGTCCTTACAGAATCTGAGAACATTCACCACAGAGAAGAAAATCTCGTCCAGTTTGCAGCGCCAGGGAAGGAGAACAGTGACCCTGTTAATCCCGCTGCTGGGCCTTGCAGGAGATGGAGGAGGAAGAGCATGTGTGCATCAGCGCCGCAAGAAACAAGAACTTGGTCCCAAACCCGGAAAAGGAGCATAACAAAATCTGTACAGAGCAAGGACAGAAGGAACCAAAGACTCTCTGAAGAAGCAGAAATACCTGTTGAAAATAAGGCTAACAGTGAGGCTTCAGCTACCTCCCAGTTTCTAAGTGAAGGTCAGTATTAGATTCTTACATTCTTTCTTGGGAGTGCTGTGTAGAAATAAGATGTTCCTTCCTTCTTCCACTTCCTTCCTTCTGGGTAACTTAGAACTGATTTTCCTTGTTTTGATGACTGAAATGCTTGAAAATTAGAATTGCGTGGAAGTCCTAGCTTGGCTCAGTGTCTTGGTCTGGTAGACAGTCCCAGCAGGTAACGAAGAAGACGAAGTCATTTCTCCATGACGAACTGCATTCTGAGATAACCTCACCGACGCCTACCTCCTTCCTTATGTGTTTGCATACTTCAGCTCCGTCTACAGACCAATTGCAATTAAACACTGTAAATGGTACTAAAAACTCGACAAATGACTGACTTTCTGTGCAGCCACCAAGCTCAGTCATTTCACGAAGGCAAAGATGATTTTTTTCGGGTGGAAGGATTGCTCTAGGGACAAGTGGTCTTTTTTTCAATACACAGCAGTAAGACAAAATAAAGAAAAGCTTGTAGATGGATGCATAAACATTATGTATGCAGTATGCTCATAGTTGTGGCACCTGCAAGGCAGTGTGGGTTTTCTGCCTGTGAAACTGAACTGTGACCGTTAGTCTGGTTTGTTTCATAGGTGATCTTGGCACATTTCCCCCCTCACAAACACACAATGGATATGTGAAGTCAGTAAATGGAGAGAGATCAGAGAACAGGTGACATTTGGCAATTTTGAGTAACAAAGTTGATAACCAAAAAATAGTCTTACAGTGAAAAGTTACTTTTTCTCTGAATGGGGGTTGATACTAAGCCATACTTTGGTAAAAAGGACTTTTTGTTCTTGAAAGAGCAGGACGCAAGCTTTGAAGTCTAATCAAAGTAGATAAAACCCGAATTTGCCTTGAGTAATCAAACCATCTTCTAACAGATCCCCTTTCAGCTAGAATTGTTCAACGTCTTGGTATTTCCTTTGGGCTTGATAATTTTTTTTTATAAATTATTTTTGAAACCTGTGTTCCACATTTTAAAAATGCCATAAAAAACTTGAGATTCTCAGAGAAAAAAAAAAAAAAAGAAACAGCGTTTGGCTTGAAGGGGAGGAGTGTAAAGCAGCGAAGCTGTTACCTTACACTGTAGAAACTTAGCTTTACCTTGTCATACCAGAGCGGCAGAGTTTCTACAACTAAGGGCTAGCAAAGACCAGAAGGTTGGTCTTTTTAAAAGATAAAGAAATCCGTAAATGTGGCAAACCAAAGCATTTCTTAAAACTTCATTGTATATAACATTTTTTTTAATGAAATTGGCTAAGGGAAGTGAAATATCATGCAATAAAGCTGCATGCAATTTCTGGACCCTTCTGATCTTCACTGTGTGTGTTTTATTTACACTGCGTGATGTTCAGTAGTTGACCTGTCATCTTACTGCTTCATTTTTTCTAGTTTGAACAATAATAAAACATGGTAACTGTAGGTGGTCTGCTTAAACATTTGCTGTAGCTTTCATTTTTCATACTGCTCTGTTTCAGCCCTAGCAAAATACCTGTCTTGAAAATTATCTCCACTGTGACCTTGTTTTTACCATTAGTGGTGTGGAATAAAATATTTTTTGTACTGGGCTGCTTTTATAAAACTGAAAACCAAACAGAACCATTTCATGTTTATGCATGTTTTACTTTTTCTCTACAGACATCATCAGTTTTTCCCAAGACGAGACCTCCTAAGTCAACCTGAAAGGAACTTCACTAATTAAATGCAGTTCATCTTGTACTGCTAGAGAAATATTATGGAGTTTATCAAAACAGTCTTCTTGAGGTTTTATTTTGGCTTTTGTGTCACAATGAACATTTTAGGTTTGGAAACAGGGTGGCAACAAACAGTTATCGGGTTAAATGTTGTCGTGATAGCAGTATGTTGGCTTGCCAGGAGAGGGCAGTCTGACATGAGTTTTTGTGGTCATAACTGAATTATTTTGAAAATGTACAAAATCTTTGAACAGATGCTAGCTCAGATTATCATCTAAAGTTATGTGAGATCAGAACTGACTAATAATAGCTGCTGCTTTTAACATTCAAAAAAAATCAAAATAGCAACTGCACTAAGTACTAAAACTTATACTAGAGAGGTGAAATGTTTATGCACCGTATTCAGATAGGACTGTCTATGTGGAAGTCACATAGCACTCTTAAACACAGCAGAGCTCTGCAGTTGCTGCAGGGATGTTAGGGTTTACCTGTAACATCACATCAGGGTTTACCTGTAACAACACATCAGGGTTTACCTGTAACATCACATCAGGCAGTGAGGGAAACCTCTTGAGACTGGGTGTCAGATCCTGAGTACCAGACTCCAACGGTCAGGTTAAATACAGAGAAGTCCTGGAGGAAGGAGGCAATAAACTAGCATATGTGACACGTGAGGGCTGAATCTCCAAAGTGCTGCCTAGAATCTGCTTTTTGTGGAAGCAGCAAGGAGTACATCACAGTTGGGATGGTCTTCCCGTAGACTTGCATTATATTACTCAACTGAGAATGCAAAGACGAGTATTACTTTATGTGCTTCCTTCAGAAAGTGTTACAGGGACAGATGAGGGTTTCTATTACTATTTTCCAGCAATTATTTATTGCCAGTGTCTTGCCATAGTAAAGATGCTCACTGATTACAGAAGTGGACACTGCGTAACCAAGTTTTCTCCCGTGTGATTTACGAGAGTTCAAACAACTTTCTCAGCCTGGCACTCACTATAAGCAGGGGAAGGAAAATAAGGAGAACAGTATGTGCTATTTTTATCATTTGCTGATAAGCTCTATTTTAAAATAATTGTAAATAAACCTTAATGTCTTCAGCTGATTATTCTCTACTTGCTACTGATCAATTTGGCAATTGAAGGGGGAATTGAAATGCTGAAGTGTTGCCTATAAATTTCACTATTGTATATTCACCCAGTTGTGATAATGATGTCGTTGTTTTGAACTCCACTAAAACATTCTGTGCTCTAGCTCCTCTTCCTGACTCTGAATCCTCTAGCACTCTTACAGTTTGCTTAGACCTGGAAAGAAATTAGCGATGAAGTGATCTGTGCACGAGGAAGCAAACAGAAAATCATTGTTAGATCTATATAAATGGAAATGGAGAGGAAAAAAAAAGCCATTGATGTATGCCAAGTATAGTTTAAGCGTATAAGAACAGGAGTGAAAGAAATTTCATTTTCAAGCTGCTAAGAGGTATGTAAGTGATGGAAATCGTTTTAAAAACAAACTAACGTGTAGTTGAATATTCCTTCCAATTGCACCATTTTTAAATTAGGAGGTAAACAGTGCAAATCACAGTGCTCTAACTTGGAGTCAGGTAGTGCCTAACTCCACTGCGTTCCTGTGGAAAAAATGAGGTGGTGCCTGTAACTTATAGACAAGAAGGCTAATGTATTAGTTTTGTAATTAACTCGTGTAAATTGTGCATAACAGAGCAATTAACTACTTTAACCAAGCTTTGGAGGGAGACGAAGAAAAACCTGTGTGCGCTGGGAATGAGGGCATGGAACATATTCCCTAACTCAAACCTGAAAAACCTGGTGTTAGTCTTGGGTTATTTCCAGTGACCCCTTGACTCCCATCTTCCTGCCCCCTGCACAGATTTGGAACTGGTCAGCCATTTTTGTTTTTGGAAGGGAGAGGAGACAGATATAATGAATGGCTTTTATTGTGCAATATTTCAAAACCTTTTTGACTGCATTCGGATGGGATGGAAAATGTTCTACCCTGTACTGTAGCCAAAACAAACAAAACATATTCCCTAAACCTGGATGTGTGTTTCACTCAAACTGGCAGTAGTTAGAGCTCTACTCTTAAACAAGAATTTAGTTTGACAATTTTTAGGCCTTGTTCAGCTGAATGTAACAGCCAAAGAAAATACAGGGAAAAAAATTAAATAATACACATATTTACAGCTTGCAGGTGGCATTAATTTTTGCAGTTCGTAGTGTTTAGTTTCAAGAATCCCTGTTAGCTGGGATATATTGTAAATGTTAAAAAATATCCTTAATTGTCTTTTTTAAATTAGTTTTTTCTTTCTTTTCAAATGAAAATAGTCATTCTGAAGGAAAATACATTTTATGTAGCTCCCTGATGGGTGATAAATAGCTGTGATTCAAGGCTTTAAAAGTTTAGGGTCTACCAAGAAACTGAAAATTCTGCTAGCACAAGACCCAGCAATCTAGCAGTAAAACCTCTTGACAGAAACCTGCTAGGGCCTGGCTTCCAGCTCCACTAAAGTTTAGTTTAAATACCCTCTTTATGGTGCAGGCTTACTGCTGGCTTTTGGCATTGCCAGCCACTTTGCTGAAGACCTTGCAGTGTGTAACCAAGATAATTCAAGTTGTGCAACATGTTTTATGGCCCGAACAACCATATTTCTCGTTAATAATAATAACTTTAAATTTAGCCACCTATGCCAAGAGGCCTCCGGGTATTGTAACAAAGAAGAACTAAAACTGTAAACTATCAAAACGGACACCGTGCGTGGACATCCCACCCTGCCAGCCCTGCAAACACATCCTCTGTTCTTAATCCCACCCTCCAAGGAAAAGTCCCTTTGAGCAAATAAAATGCAAAAGTCCTAGTGTTTTTCAAGTAGATAAACTAGCCTCATTTTTAAAATTATGATTAAATCATTAAAGATTACAAACAAGGTATCTTGAAGCGTGAGGAGAAGTTGCAGGAAAAAATAGTGATAGTTCCTCCAAAGCCCTAATGACGTAGTAAACAAACCAAGCTTAGAATCAAAAGTTTGGGCTTTTTGGACCCTCTGTGGTCAGGGTTTCATTTTGTGCTGTTCTTGAATTAAGTGTTACTCAGTTTTCTTGCCCTTTCTTTCATTTATTTGCCAGCACTGTAGCATCAGGATGAAAAATATGGATCTACTATTGCCATCCATTAAATCAACTGAGTTATACTGAAGACACTTTTGAAGTCAAGCTTCACTCTGTCGTAAATAAGCTGCCGATGTCATACAAATGTTTGGACAAACAAATGTACTTAGTTCCATGTTCAGAAGGTCAGTAACACTGAGTTTTGGTAGTAAATATTCATTAATGCAAATCTACTAAGGTTGTAAGGGAATTCATGTCTGAACTATGATTTGGATATGTTGAGTATCCTCCTGTGTGCTATCAAGAAAGTAATTGCGTGGTTACTAATATTAATGATTAATAGAAAGGTCCTTTCACTTTCCCCTCAAAAAAAAAATGAAGAAAAAGTAAGCACTTATGGCATGTTTTGCAAGAAAAGCTTTGTAAAGTTTATGTAAGTACCAGGTAGTGTTACACAGAGCTTATCTTAACGCTGAGCGTTACATAATACAAGCTACAGAACACGAGACTCAATTCACCCTGCATTTATTTGTCTCTTACATCTTGCATTTGTCCCTTACACTGCTTGCTTCTCGCAGTAGATAGACATCTGTTGTACCTTGCTGAGTTTTCCAGCATCCCTGTGCTCCACTGCCTCTGGTTAGGAGTGTTGGTTCACAGGGGGACGATCCAAACAGGGAAGCAAAGCAGTTGGTAGCACAGAGTGCAAGATACTGCGAGTTCAGCAAATTAAAGTGTTGCTGCCAGGAACTTCTGATGCCTGGCATAGCGCCGCTTAGTAGAGCCACAAGAAGCCTTAGTCACAGCCAGATGGGTGGTGTTAAGTGCCCTGGAATTGCACCTTTGCATAGGAGTTAAAGAAAATGATAAGACCGTAGGCAGAATTAACTGTGTGGTTTCACAGCAACACGCAGAATAGCCAGAGCTGTAAATTGTTCCTCTTTTATTAACAAAACCTCAGCTCCTGAAAATTGCTTTTTTCTCATTCCATTAAGGATCAGCAAGAGCTGGGGACTTGAGGTGGTAGTTGAAGAGAAGTCTTAAACTAAATCCTAGAACTTTCCGTTTCCACGTTTTTAGCCTGCTTTTCTCTGCTTTCCGTATTGAATGGAGTGCAACTAGTACGACTGTGCCAAAAGCTGTTTAAACAATATTAAGATGTTTTCTTCAAACTTCTCCCTAGGAAGATACTCTTTTTCGAGAGGAATGTTTTCCCTGGAGCATTACATCATGAGTTGGTTCAGTTCTTGGAGTAAGAAATTGGACCAAATGGTGGAGAAGGTCTCCAGGGGAAACATACTTATGCTGTTAAGTATTCCCACCAGAAAGCTTAGAAACCGCTTACATATTACCATTCTGTCCACATTTAGCCTTTCACCTTACTGCAGCTGAACAGAGGGTAGGGGGGTGGTTAGTCTTTTTTAAAGAAACTTGAACCTCCTTTGGTTTTGTCATTACATTATTTTATTTTTTCCCCTCTTACTGTATCTTGCGAGCTGAGCTCTGCTAGTGGAATTCCTCATTTTTGACAGTAATGCTGGGCAAGGTTGCATTTGTTTTGTATGCTGTTAATGAAATCTTAATTATGAAAGCTTCCTTCGAAACTCTGAATTTAGTTCTTGTTTGAGGATTAAAACGAGAGGAACCTCAGAGAAGACCAGAGGATGGAGGGTTTTGGGTGGGTTTTTGGGAAAGCAGCCATCTGAACAATGTGTGAGCTGGAGCAGTGTTGTGTTACCTCCTGTGTATGGAATCGTTCTACATCAAAGATGGAGGCACTTGATATGGTTTCCTTTATCAAATGAAAAGAGCAGAACAAGGAAGAATATACTCTTTATATTTAGTAGTGCAAGTCAACAGCTTTTTCTTCTTTAATATGGAAATTCCACTCTGCAGAGTTGTTCTTTGAAAGCTGATAAACCTGCAGTTTCACCAAGGTCTGCCTTTTGTTCTGCAGACAAATTAAGGAGAATTGTTCATCTTTAGTTCACACAATTACCTTACAGGATATACAATGAAAATACGTACCAGTGTAATAAAATGTAGAAGCCAGACATGACCAGAATAACCTCCTGAACAAACATGCCCTGGGGCAGGATACTGTTGTGGTCCCTTCATGGCCTGAACTGACCATGGAGCTGAAGTGGAACGGAGCCTCCTGCGATACTTCTGCGTCATGTTCCTGGTGTTATTTGGGAAAAATACATTCTACTTTCCCAGATTTTTTGACAGACAAAGATAATTTTTGTATCGTGAGTCTTATGTAAGACACCTTCAGTCACTCCGCAGAAATGGAAAGCTTCATTTAATTTGTATCCCCCCCACTCAAATGCTGTGATGCTTTAGAATCATAAGGGACCCCAGAGAAGGTCAAGCCCTAGAGCTGCTTTCTGTGTTCCCATCCGTTTGATATCTACTCCCTCAAAAAGTGTCCTTTCCTTAAAACAAAAACAAACAGAAAACACACACAAAAACCAACAAAAGCAACCCCCAACAACCAGGCAGCCTTCAACTGTTCGTACCAAGAATTCTGTGATTCCAAGCAGGACCATTAAGCCGGTCCAGCTGCCGAGGGACTGGTACTAAAATTGATGACTGGAAATTGGCACGGGATTGGAAAAGACTTCTGCCAGAACATTTGAATTATGTAATCTTATTAAATACACGGTAATTACGCTGTGCATATTACTGCTGGATTCAAGTTATGAAATCACATAGTAGATAATGCGAGACTGGAAGAGGAGAGAAACTGGTCCGAAGCTTGCTGAAGTCACTGGAAATGCTTGTCTTGGCTGCAGCTTGTTTCAGGTGAGGGTGTCTCAGTGATGCTGTATTATTCCAACAGGGAAAGGGCATCAGGATTTTAGGATCAGAGCTTGGCCCTATTGTCCAGAACCTCGATGCAACCAAACATTTAGATGTTTCATTTCTGCCACAGAATGAATGTAGCAAAGTTGAGCGCGGTGCATGCTTCTGACAAGGGCAATTCCCAACGCATCTGAGGATCCAACAGATGGGGTATTCGGTTTGCAAGACTTAAGCTGCTTCTGGATTGTCAAGTCACATCAGTCTTTACTGGGGGTGCTGCTCAGGAAATACGTTGCAGACACTCGTGGCATAAACAGCTATGAGGTTGGACCAGAACTTCTGCATTTCCTCGCACAGCCCATGCAAGATTGTAGTACTGCAAGTGCTTCCACTTGGAAATTACCTTGCTTTGGAGAATTTCTATTTTTAGGAGTTTGTCTGAGTAAAATTAACACCACCAATGATATTTAGACTCTACCAACACTATTGTTCTAATTCACAACCTCATTCCAATTCAAAACCTGTCCTTTGCAGCAGACCCTTTGTTTTTTTCCCATATCTCCCAGAACGTGCCTCGAAATACACTTCTGCTTAAACATCCTGAGCCGTTAGGAGTCGTTAGCAGAATGCTCACTTAATCTTCCTGCTGCAGTTAACAAAAAGTCAAAAGATATATTTACTTCTGCTTCCTTTCTCAGCCATTTTTTCACTGCAGAACAAACTTCTTAGAAGTGATTGCAGCAGATGATTTAGCAGTACGGCCAAATAGTCCCTGCTTGATTAAGATGGATGGTAGCTGTATTTGGAGCAATAGTAATTAAGGCTCCCATGGCAAGCAAAGAAAAATAACAAATTAATCTAATAAGAGCTTATGGGGAAAGTTTTAAATTGAAAAGCCTTCTTAAAATCCAAAATTCATTAACTCTAGTAAAATCTTAGTTTACTGATGCTCAAAGGGTTATTAAAATCCAACAGCTTTCACTATTTTTTTAAAAATATTTGTGCATTTTTTTAATTTACCAAGAATATAGCAGAATTTTTTAACACAGAATAGATACTTCCAGTTAAATGACAACATTTCCTTAAAATGAACTCTATTTGTAGTGTATTTTAATTCTGTTTTGATGTCACACACGCAAGTGACAAGGTGTCCTGTCACAAAACCCCTTCTACATTGCATCTTCTGTCTTGATCAGGAATCCCTTCTTGAAATAGACTGAAAATGAATCCTGCCTGCTCTAATAAACATTACAAACTTTACATCAGTTTGTTTTGCTCATAGCATTCTTGAGCTCTTATATTGTACAAATCATTTCATGATTTGGTGCCTCAGTTTACACGTGCAAAACGAGATGAAGGCAGCACAGAGCATGTTTGCAGTTCAAACCACATAGACACAGTCCCTCAACTGTTACTTTTTTAACTATTTCTCTCCCCATTCTGTCCCTGTGCTCAGAGGTGAATAGTTAATGTCTGATGGTCAGCAGCATTAATGTTGTTGCTGCTCAGGTGTGACTGACAGAAAAAGCCCCAATGATTTAAGGGTGGGACTACTTTTAGAAGAGAGGTGGCTTGTTCAGCCTTTTAAAGTCCTTAAGATAATGTCTTTTATATCTATGATTGATTTATTTGATATTTATGCAGTTGGCAGTGGGATTTGAAATATAACATAAGCACTTCCTGAGATGTCAGTACTCCGATGTTAGTGGTCTGAACAAGGATGTAATTCATATCTGCAGGTGCTTACTCTGGTATCAAACACTTCAATAACATCATGCTTGTGGAATCCGGCACTCCCCAGTGTCCCATTTGTATCCTGATATGCCCACGTCTTTCCTATGTGTGTTTTTCTTTCTTAAGGAGCTCTCATTTCCTTCAATAGGATATGTTTTATTTCATCCTTTTTCCTGCATTTACTCATATTAATGTCACCGCATTCACTGGTAATAGCTCGGCTTGGAAATAACCCGTATATCCCTGAAAACACTGGGCCTGAAATTCAATGCCTATGATACTTTATTAAGAAGGAATAGATGCTTAAGTGAAGGGAGGTAATCACTTCTTTTCGGGCTCTAATTTGATCTAACCGGTTGAAAGGTGCATCGAGCATGCTCGACCACAGGCTGATGGCAGCCTTTGAGAGTCCTGGGATGAAATTTTCTGGGGCTTTGCTAAATGGCCGTACAGTTTGAAACTGGATGCTGTCAGAGGGCAAGAAAAAGACACATCGTGGGCTTCTCTTATGAAAATCGATGTAGAAGGAAAATAACAGAAGCCAGATCACAGGCTCTCGGTCATGAGTAAGGTCTGAGAAAGGATTTCATCATGGTGGTGAGATCAGCTGACGCTCCTGGAGCTGTATTTCCAGCTCTGCAACTGGCAGGGTGTTCTTTGTGCCATGAAACATTATCTTTCAGTAACTCCTTTCCTTTCTCCCAGTTTACTCCATTTATGAAATGTGTGCATTTAGATTAAAACCTGTTTAAGGGATAGTTGCCTCTTCACTGGCTTTGCAAAGCAAGGTTGCACCTTTTGGGGGATCTAAGGATAAAGCATTGTGTAAGGAAGTGCTTGTTAGCACTTCTTGAAACTGCGTTGTCCCTTCTCCTATCGCTTTGTAGACAAGAGTCTTAATAAGGCTCCTGTCAACAGGGAAAAATTATCTGACATGAGACTTGCCTAGGTTACAGAGTCGATTACTAAATATGACAGTGCAGGAGGGATCTCATTTCCGAACCTCCAAAATGCCAGAGCAATATTTTAGTTAGGACGCTTATTTTGGAGAAGCATTTTGATTAAATACTCTGTAGTGTTCAGCGTATGGAATCTTTCTATTTCCTGTCATTATCTTGGTACAATCACAAGTGCCTTTTTTATTATTTTTATGGATGTGCTCATCAGCTGTAGCTTTTCCTGTCCCTGTGGGAATTTCCCTGCCCTGAAAAGCTGAACTTCACAATATCTGGTAGAAACTGAATTTTTTTCCCAGCTGGTTCGTAGTGCAGCACCGGAGTCTCTAGTTAATAGTGCTCTACTTGGGGAAATTTTACAAGCCATAATCTGTTTGAACAACTCACTTGAGCAAGTAGATGCTTAATTGTGATCTCTCCTAGGCGACTCATCTGGGAAATAGCAATGAACAGAAACGCTACAGAATATGGGGTCTTCCTTGCAACTTGACCTACCCCCTTGATCTGGTCTGTATGGATACATCTTACTGTAGCCAACCTAAGTTTGAGGTTTGTTTGCAGCATAAAGCCATATATTAATGTTTAGTGGGTGGAATATCCCCATGTTTACACTGGAAACAGACCCAATGATTTTTATTGCCACAGCAGTTGCCTTGCAATGTCATCATGGATTTGTTCGGAGATAGTTTTGCATTCCACTCCACAAAAACTGGATTACTTAAGGGAGAATCCTTGCCGTGTTAGGCTCACTTCACCTGAGCCTGCATGTTTTGGTTTTGTGCTGCGCTTTTGATGTACGTGAAGGTACAAAGTGTGAATTAGTCCAGGAGAAAATACACCCTGTAAACAAGTTTGTGGCTCTCTTAGGATTTTCTGTCTGTCCTTCAACAAGCCATGCGGTCTGTGCAGGTACACCAGCCATCTTGTTCAGAAAGCACCGCTTCAGCTCGAGTTGTACAGGAGCTCTGACCCAAAAGGTAACTTCTCCAGCCTCATCTGATGGAAGATAGTGGTGCAATCACGCTGAGCCACGTTACGGGCTGGTACAGTGAGAATGCCCTTATAAGATCTGAGGAGCACAATCTACTGGGGGTTACAAGATACTTAAAACCCCACAGATGGGGATCAGGAGAGGCATACAGTATGCGTGTTATTTCACTCTCACAGTTTATAAATAGCAAAAATGCAATTTCCTGCTTTCACTCGGGGCAGCTGCAAGTCACACTGGCCTGTGGAAAATGGCCTGTTTGACTCACGATTAAGCCCAAGTGCCACATGCATCTTACCTGCTTCAGCCAAAGCTGCACTTCAGCAGGCTGCTTAATATCTCTGCCTAGCTCAAATTTCCCCTTTACATCACCGTGCAGCTTGGTTTTCCGTATTAAACTTTTTTTTCTGTGATCCTGCCTAGAAAATAGGTGGTTCTCTGCTACCAGCAGGTAGGGACAGGACATAGCATAGCCCTATCATCAAGGAAGAAGAGACAAAACAAAACAAAGATGAATTAATTTCATTTCCTCTCCAGCAGGTGGGAAAAGTCTGCCTGCCTGAATACATTCCTCTTTTCCCCTCTATTTATCCTCTTCTTACTCTTTAGATTTTTTGCTTTTTACTGGCAAAACTTCAGTTAGTCTCTCCAGAGGAGTAAGCAAATATGGTTTTTGTTTTGTTTTGTTTATATTTTGGTGGTAGTGGTGCTTGGTCGGTTGGCTTTTATATAGATATGTATATATATATATATATAGTCTTTCAGATATCACAGTGCTTCTAATTCTGGAAGAGGACAAGTTTTCCCTTCACAATTACTGAATGTGCTGAAGGCAAGCAGAGAAATAAACAAGTAGAGAAATCAAACTTTCAGGATTGCCAAGGGTGTGCACTTCCTCTGTGATGTGCTGCACAAAAGCCACACCTCAGAACAGTAAATCTCTGCAGACAAAAGCTTCTTAAAGATTTAACGGTAACTATGCATAGAGAAAAAGCACGCTGGGGCACACTGGCCTCTCCCTTTCAGACATTTAGCCAGGTCAGAGAGCAGTGCACGCGGAGAAATGTATCCACGTGCAGAGAAATCAATACCGTAATGATTAAACAACTGCAGTGAACCTCAGATGGATTCCAAAAATTCACACGTTAACTCTCCCTTTCACAACGAAGTGGCTGTAACTCCACATATGCTGAAGTTGAGAAAGCAAAATATCATTTTTTCTTTTTTTTCCTGCCCACATTTTTGTGGCTACCTGGCCCTGCACCTGCTGCTCACAGCCTGAGCTCCCCCTTCTCACAAAGGCCAGGAGGGCAGCGAGCACGGACTCATGCATCACCTGTGGAGCTGGCTGGGCTCAGGTGCTCGTCAGCACTAATTACAGACTGCTCCTCAGCACTGGGGTAGGTGACACGGGGTTTTGTAGAGGAGAAGGTTTTCCCCTCAGATTACTTCTTATATTTACCTTTGCTCCAGTTCTCCAATCTAACACGTGCAATTTTTATACCTGAAAGGAGAAGCTGTAAGCTTCTGGTTGGGGTGCTGTGTGGGGTACAAATGGGCTGGCTCAGAGCAAATCTTGTTTTGTGCTTGGTGAATGGGATGTGGTATTGCTTTTTGAGTAGAAAAACCCCACAACGTAGCTGTAGCTAACGATAGTAATGCTTGTCTTCTTCCCACAGTGGTGCTAGAATTTGTCTGAAGCCCTTTGCCTGCCCTGACTTTGTGGTTTTTAATGAATTGTATCCATCGAAGCAAGTTTCCTGACTAAATAATGTCTGGGAAAAAAAAGGACCCAATTCTGGCAGCTGGCTCACCCTCACCCTGCTGTGAGTTTCAGTTGTTTTTATCAGGCTGCTTGAGCTCCTCTCCTTCTTGGAAGGTTGTAGAGTGACTGAGGTTTCATTGTGAAATGCTCTTAGATACTGTCCACGGCTGTGATGATCTTTGGGGTGTCTCAGTAGCACCTTGAGGTAGGAGAGCAGGGTGTTGGGATGCTTGGTCAGTGAAGATAAAAGCGCTACATGGAATTGGAGTTCTGGGCTTCGAAGACCCTGGAGGACTTATTTTTTCTCATGCAGTGCACAAAAGGAAAGGCTCGTTCCTTGTTTGGGTTCTAGTGTAAGACCCGGGCAGATTAGATATTACTTTTTGTGCACGCTGCTGGGTGTGAGGTGAGCTGAATTCAGGCAACCATCTTGTCTTCCTCTCTCCTCCTCCCCATTTGTGCTGCAAGTCCCCAGCTGCAAAAGGGGTCTGGCACCTCTGGCTTCAGATACCTGGTGCTTGGCATTTGGATGGGGAGGGAAGCAGGCAGCTAAACATCTTAGGAAGACCAATTAAAATAAAGCCCTAGCTAAACAATTACATGCATCTTGGAAGTCAAATAATTAAATAGGCAGCTCAGCACCAGGCTGATCCCATATTACACAATTGCTAACTCCAGATATTGCCTGCGAACAGCTGTTAGCATGGTCCTGTCCTTAATCCTCTGCATATGCAGGAGCCAGGTACTAATGAACAGCAACCACCTTTTGTGGAAAGAGTCTGATTTAACTACGTCACAGACAGTAGCTGTGGAACCTCTGAAAGCCTGCAGATACCAAGGGAGAGAAAGCAGAGAAGGCTTTATTGCCCAAACTGATTTTGCAAACTTAAGATGTCCCCTGTGAATCAACTTCAAAGGCCTCAGTGTGCTCCCAGATCTGTAAGGACAGATTTTGGGGGTATTTTGTCTCTTTTTTGTGGGCATAGACCATTCATGAGTACATGTTTTCTTGTCTCGTCTGCAGTGCCAAACCCTGAGCAGTCTGTTGTGTTGCATCTTCCTACAGGCGTTCACTTCTTACCTCTGCTTCTCTCTGCATCAAGTGTTTAGAACAGAAGTTGGTAGGTGCTTCCCTTACGTTTATTTTCTTCCGTCACACCAAGGCATGCAGACACGCTCCTGCAGTGGATTTTGGCAGCGTGGTTTCACCCTGATTTCTACTGATGCAGCAAAAGAGCCAAAAACTCAGACACAGAGTAGAAGATGTAGCTCTGGTCCTACTGTCCCTCTCTGTACTCTTAACAAGCATTCTCTGATGTTCCTCTGTGAGCCCTATTTTAGTGCAGCTTCTGAAAGCTGCCCGGTTGTCTTGGCACGGTGCTTTCCTCAGACTAATTAGCCACCCTGCCTAATAGGTATATCAGCCTGAGCAGACTGCTGGGCTAGGGGCACTGAACTGCTGCCTGGGAAGGAACTGAGGCTTGGAGCTAGTTCAGGTGTCTGTGGGCAGTTGGTGCATCATGCCACGTGGATGTAGCCTTGATGACATTGGGTGAGTTACTTCCTTTCTGTGCATCCATTTTCCCTTTCACCCTTTGCCTATTTCATTCCTAGTCCCGTAACGACTTAAACACGTGCTTAACTTCATGCGGCGTGCGTAACCCTATTGGCGCACGTAAATCTTGTGAGCGCGGGGCTTACACGCGTGCGTCAGTAAATTTATTCCGTGTATAAACTCAAGCACACAGGTAAATTTTCACAGGATCGGTGCCTCGGATGCAGGGCTGGACGGTCTTTCGCCGTGTGCCTGGGCAGCACAATTTATCGTAACGGGGAACAAAACACAGCCGTCAATGAGTGCAAGGTGTCCGCCAGCACAAACCCAGTTGCCTCAAATTGCAAAGGTGGAAGTAATCTTGGAGGGTGGGGAGGGGTGGAGGGGAATGAAAAGTTATTAAAAGCAGAAGAGATCTCAAGGAACCCAACTTCGTTTCATTCTTATGAAGAAGCTTGGAATACAATAGGGAAAAAGCATTGGGAGTAATTATCCAAAATGGGTGGCATAAATCCGAGCAGAAAGTAATACATCAGTTTTAAAGCTACTCATTTCAAACTGTGAGTTAGATTTATTTGACCTGCATTTGGGAGCAAATATTAATGAAAGGGCGAAGGCAGCTTATGGCTCTTTCAGTTCTTTCATTTCCCACTAGATGTCTCCGGTGTAAAAACTAATTATGAATGTTCTTGATTTAATTTGGAAAAAAAAATTGGATGAAGCTTTTTTTATTATTATTATTTCTTTTAAAGTCTTGTGCTATTGTGCGGTGTGCAGCTTAACCCTTGATCTTTCTTCAGTAACTACTTCAGCTTCAAGTCTGACAAGAGGCCACTTAGAAATGATGCGGTTAATGGAATGCCTTTTTTTTTTTTTTTAATAAAGAGTTGTCCAAGTATTATAAGAATCAAATCAAATCAAAATAATAAGAATCCCAGTGATTCTTTTGCTGGTACCTGTAACGTGTAACTTATCTCCCAGCTCTGATGACACACGTTCAGCAGTCTTTGAAACCTCCCACATTTTTATTTATCACCCTGTTGGCATGATGTTGGAACTGGGAGCTCTTTCGGAATTACTCTTTTCAAGAACCGTTTTATAAGAATGGATGTTCTGGTTGAATCTGCACAAGTGGTTTCTTTTGTGTCACTCAGTATTTGTTAAAATGAATGGGGCTTTAAGTAGATACAAGGATACACCGATGCGGATCTCCCCACTGAAAAGCAGAATGGCTGTTGGCCGTGTTCTGCTGCCTGCAGGTGAGAAGCCAGTAGAAATACACGCAGTGGGGAAGCATTGGGGGTAACAGTGGCTTGGTAAGGTAAAATCATTGAGCTGTTCATAATTCATTTGAAAAAAAATGGAACAAATTTGATTGAATATTCTTTCTTTTTTTTGTTTTTTTCTTATTTCTTAATTTTAAAGCGTGGATTTTGGTGCTGTGTGTTACTTTTAGCCCACTGCTGTCTGATGACTGTGTAGGTACAGAGGATTGGACTGATTATATTTGGAACAAGCAAAAACCCATCTCCACGTTTGCCCTTTCTGAGGTAAGGATCCAAATCAAAGTGTCAAGCCTGGACTGCAGCAAGTTGTGCAGTCCTTGTACACCTGCAGTTACACACTGCTCTGCCACCACACAAGCTTTTTCCTAGCCCAAGTTCACAGATCGTCCGTCTGTGTTCGAGTGTGAAATTTGCCCTTTGATTTTGGCCTGTAACGAGGATTTACATTTTTAGGGATGGTCTTTAAGCTTGCTATATTTTGGAAATACTCTGCTGAAATGTTTCCATCATTGAAGGTGCTCACATAGCTGGCAATTCGTTGTCCTCACGTCCATTATCACGTTCAGCAGAAGATTTAAGCTTGTACAAGCTACCTCTGGAAAACCTCGTGTTTGTTTCTTTCCTGCACCATTTCAGCCTTTTTCCTGGAAGCCCGTGTGATAGCTGCAGGCTTGAGGAAGACCACTGCAGCTAACAGTTGGTTAATGTCAGAACGAGGACTGGAGCTCAGCTATCACCAAGGCCCTTGCCAGGCCCTAGCAGGTTGGTGACAGCTCCTCTAATGGAACGCAGGGATGTACAAATTCGACAGCTGTTTTATTGTCCTCTCCAGCCCTCTCTTACACTCGGCTACGCTCTCCCAAGATAGACATGCCATTAAACACAGTGTAATCACTGGCACAGCAGGTGTATTGAGATACAGACATCTAGGAATGTTTTAAATAAAAGGCATGAGTAATAATAATAATAATATAAGAAAGCAAACAACAAGAGCAACAACAAGCACCACTGCCAGTCACTATAAGAAAAGGTATCCTTTGGGAAATTAATAATTGCCCTCTGTGGACTACGTAGCATATGCTGGCTGCATCCTTCTGCCATTTTCGTTTTAAAATGTTGAAGTTAAATTATAGCATTATAAGGAAATCCGCCTTAAAACCTGTGCTTAAAGGTACATATGAAACAACAATCTAAACTGAAATGTCTTCATAGCACTATATAAATATGTGGATATATATATGGAGAGCAGAAATGGATAGCAGGGGAAAAATGAGCCACAAAGAGCCACAAATACACTTTTCCAATTAATAAGAGTCAATGCCATTTTTCTGATCACTTTATTTTACTCGGCTATTGGTGCTACTGGGTGCTGGGTGCAGTTTGTAGTGAATGAATGGATGGCCAATTCTGTTCTAAACATCTCAGAGCTGATTTCCCAAAACGGTCAGGAAAGGGACTTGCTGTCCCACCTAACTGTGTAGGGAGGTGGTACAGAACAAATAGCACACAGTCCGCCTGAAACACCACCAGCAGGGACCTGTCCTTTTGCTTTTTCGCTTGCTCAAACTTAGATGTTATTTTCTTTCACTTTTTATTGTTATTCTGCTTTACTGTATTGTGTTTCAGACGGAACCCTGCTCTTCAGTCGAGGCTTTCAGTGTCACGGTGAGGTAGTCACAGGTCTCAACGCTTGCATAATGTGCTGCTGGGAGAGCAGAGGCCTGTGTGTGCGTCTCTTCTCTCTATAGCACCTCGCAGAGTCCCCAAGCTTGACGGGAGTCTGTGGGCACTATTATAATTAGATAATAGAATAATTTCATATGCAATTGAAAGTGCTGCAGGGAAAGAAGAGGGGTATTTAGGAAAGTAGATTGTAATTACTTGAGCTGGAATTTGGCCAGGATACAGAGGTTAGTCTTGCAAAGAGTGCCGAGGGACCTTCAATGAACACAACTAGTTAGGATCTCAGTTAGACTTCTCATTTAGAAGATGCAGCCCTCCCAGCCTGGTGCCCCACGGTGCACTCATTCAGGACTGAATCAGAGCTGCCACAAAAAGCCACAAGCAATTTTTCGTGATAGAGGTAAAAAGGAAATAGAGGTGACTGGGAATCATTTCTTCCTGCCCCAAATTGTCCTTGGCATTTTTTCCAACACTTTGTGCATGAAACAAAATATTTGATTCAACGTAAAATGGTGTGGGAGAGAAGCACAGCTGTGCTGAAGGGAGCTGAAATTTTAAGTCCAACGGCTAAAGTGAGTCTATGGTTCTATGATTCTATGATTCTATTGGAGCCCGAATCAGCCCAAGCAGTCCGGTAACGATTCTGTTTTCGGTCGGGGAGAAGATGCTGGTATCATTGAGGGTACTCCGACTTGCCCTCTCTGAAAAGGACCCTTCTTATTTTCATCTTTACTGCTAGTCAAAAAGATATATATTCTCCAAATAATAGCAGTTTCCTTGCGCTGGAGTTATAGTGGCTTTGTGATACAATAAACAGCACCCTGTCATAAGTCTTGTATAAAAAATGGCCTGACATTTCTTTAAAAGTAAAGAGAAACACTACTGCAGTGATGACCTCTGTGCAAGGTCACAGATGTTTTGCATGGTGGGGGAAACTATGGTTACATACTTATACGCTAGGATATATTGCTTACTTTTCACAAAGCATTTTCCTGAGAAATTACAGTACATTAAAAACCGTCGGGTGAGCTCCACTCAGCCTTTTAGTGCTCATTTTCTAAGTGATAGAAAACAGAATAAATATAGCTGGGTGGGTTGCTGATGGTTTGTTCCCCTTTCATTTCACTCCGCACTTTACAAAAAAAAAGTGTTTAAATGCCTAACGCTCCAAATTGGACGGCGTTTTGAAGAATAACAATGGAGCAGGTCTTGCGAAGGTTTTTAATGCAGCAGAAGTTTGGAGAACTGCCTAAATGTTTGGATATTTATCAGGACATCTGCAGAAATTGCATTGGAGATCTCGCCACAGTAGTTTACTTATTAGATTTCTTGTACTTAGCAGCATGTGGGAAGTCTACTGGTGGAACTTACTGCCACCAGGCACTGCTGAAGTGCTCTTTGGTGTGCACAAAAGCCGGGTTAAAGGTTTGAGGTTTATATCCTGCAGTGGTGTAAACTGAGCTACGTGATTCAAGTGAGCTATTTCATCTGATGCCGATGGATCCAGTGGTGCATTTGACCCCTGTATATATTGGATGCATCATCAACGAGGAACTCGCTACGGTCAGAACAAAAAACATTTCCCTGAGGACTTTTTACTTTGTGGTCCACTCCCTCGAGATGCTGTGCAGCTGGGTTCCTGCTCCTGTGTCAGCTCAGGGTGACAGAACTCCCTGAGCTCAGGGGGCACAGTGAAAACCTTGCTGATTTACCAACTGAAAATGTTCCTGGACACGCTGGTCACGTGGAAATAAGCCAGCCAGAAATCCAGTCCATCCTGGCAAAGTAAGGGTTCTGACTGATGAATTTAAGTTGAAATAGCTGTGACAATTCCCGTTTCAAACTGTCTAGTTTTAGATATTAGGGTTATCCAAAATCATTGAGGGTTATATTAATACAGTGAGATGAAAACTACATCGGTTCTACAGCTGTTCCATGAACACTGGAGAGCTCTACAATAAGACCAAGAACTAGGTCTGAGGTCAGGAACCCTTTCCAGAAGTTAGAGCCCAGGTTGCCAAACACCATCTGAAAGACAAACAGGTATGAATGAAGGTTTTGGTTATTTTTCCAGCTCAAGTTTCTCCATAAAACATGTTCAGCTGTAATACAGCAGCACCATTTTTCTGTTTCTAGTTCTACAGCTGGCTTCCTTGGGGTAGATTCAGTGCTGCTTCACGAGACTCTATTTGAAGACGAAGAGCTGTTTTGTACATACAGTAAGTAGCATTTCTTCCCCAGACAGCACCCCAACACGAGACTAAGGACACAGAACACAATGACTGTTGTATTTCTTTTTTCCTAAAAATCATACAGCGATGCCAGGAAGAGAACCGCGTTCCATAGACTTCTGCTCTGGTGTCTCACCTGTTGGACCAGCCTTTTCCAGATGCTTTCAGCTAGTTAAAGAACAGGTAGAAAAGGAAGGTGAATAAAGAACAGCTTCTGCTGAAGAGCGTGTTCTTTGGTGAGTATTCCCTCTGAATGTGATGGTGTATTTGCAGATTAAGGCACTAAGGTAAGCAAGGATGTTCATGTGTCAGCCATGATGAGGCTTGATTCTAATCCAGAAATAAGCAAGGAGTAATCATCTCTGAGTCTGTTCCACTGGACAGCCAGAACTGTTTCTGATCTGCTTTGTAGTCCAGTAACATAGAAGTTTTAGTTACTACGTGGTAAACTAAAGTAAAAGCAAGAAACCCAGAACTAATTTGTTACAGTTTAATGGTGTAATGCCCTGCCTGGCAGGATAGAAAATGATCATCTCCATCGCCTGGGGACATGGTATAATGGGAAAACCTTTTCCCTACTCTTTGTATATTGTCCATTGGACGTTAATTTACTTAAGTGACATTCTGTTTAAAAGAGAAGCTGTGTTAAATGTCAATACACTAAGAGATCTGTGGGTGTTCGGTGTTTGGCTAATGGGCAGTGGTGATCTGGTCATTTCAAATTAAGGTCTTTCTTTACGTGATACCACACTGTGTGTTCCCAGCGTGGCATTTGAGGGTAGCGAACCCTTAGGAAGGGTTTGCCCAGTGTCTCATGCTGACAATCAATGCCAGAAGTGCTTTAGAAGTATCAAATAAACCATAAGAACAAGCCCTAATTAATACTGCCTGGTAAATTTTAGGGGTTCTTTGTGTTTGATTTCTGAGCATGGAGGTGTGGGGCAGATATTCCCAGCCAGTGAGGCTGACACTGCTTAACTGAATTACTGCACTGATAGGGTGATGTTCCACACGTGGAACTGTGTTAGCCCTGTGCTTTTCAGAGTGAGTTAAAATTTCTTTTTAGGGTTGTGATATGTACAGATACCATCTTGGTTTGGCATTAACTTGAAGAATCTGCTTCACTGCGTGCACTTGAAAGCATACCTGGTGCAGCTGGGTTTGTATGTGATTGACACAAGTGGTCAAAGCTGGCCTGTGGCTCTGCAGGGTCCCTTCTTTGGCTGCATAAATGTGAGTACAGCCAGCTTTCTGTCAGCGCCTGACTCGTGGCATCTTCTTTATTCCTTCCTCGTTCCTTTACTATAATAATGTGGACACTAGCATCGACATTATCATCTTGACCTCATGGTAGCAGCCAAGTTTAGAGGATCTTTGCAGAAGATATGCTCATAACAGCTCATTTTCAGTAGCACTTTGCACTTGTAAAGTTCAAAGGGTTTAATAAATTAAAGGCAAGGTGCCTGTTGAAATTTCTTCGGTGGGGAAACTGAGGCAGGCTTTTTCGATTGTACATCAAGAGATGCATGTGTATTAGCTGTTGTAATTGGCTTGCTGCTCAGCTTGTCCAGTCTCTCGATCTGAGCCAATATGCATAAATCTCAAAGGGTGGGATTAGGAATAACAACTCCTACAGGCAGAGTTCCCTGTTCCCTCTCTTACTGTGCACTCTTGTGACCCTGTGACTTGCAAAGGGCTGCCAGCCATCAAAAGATCCTATTTTAGAGAATTAGTCAACATAGTCCCGTAGCTTGGCATTGCATAAATTACATTAAACACTTTCACCTCTGGGTAAACTGTAACGGGAGAGGAAGAGCCAGGAGGTAACTTGAATCATAACTGTTAATGACAAAAGAAAACTTTTAGCTGGCTTTCCAATATATGTTAATTTAGTGCCATTTTAAACTTTTCACTTTGGAGTGTTTACCCCTTGACCACTGCTTGATCCGTGAAATTGCAAAGCAAACCCTTTGTTTGCCATTTGGTGTAAGAGTTTAATCTGTTTTCCCCTTCTCTCTCATCCCTCCCCCTTCTTCCCCAGTCTCTTACAGACTTGTTAGAGGAACTCTCTATTTATTGAAGCTCTTCCACTGGATTTTTCAGTCGACAACAAAGACGCTCTTTAGCTTTAAAGCAAACAAGCAGCTAGGAGCGTAGTGGAACTCGAGTTCAAAGGTAATCCAAGAGGAAAGGTACTTAATTTTCCTGAGTAGGGGACTCTGGACCCTCACTGCTGGTATTTTGACTTAATTTTTTAATTTTTTAAATCCACTAGATGGCAACAGACAGCTACTTACGGAGCCCTCTGTCATCACAACTGGCAGGCCCTAGTTCAGGCTCCTTCCATTTAGCTTGGCTACTTTATTTAAAGGTATAGCATACAGTGACCTTTGCTGCCTTGAACTCTGTGGAGAAATGTCTGAGCCATGTCCAATGTACTTCCTTTGTTTAAATAGACACTGTCAAGGCGCTCTATGCTCTGTCATCCAAACCCCCCGGGGAAGCTCCCCAGTAGAACAAATTTTCTTGGAGGTTTTTCATCCCCTTTGCACATGTAGAATTGTTTGCAAAGGACTGTCATTGGATGTTTTGAGAGAAAGGACGCATTTCCAGCTCATCAGCGATTTAAGGTATGGCCTTGGGGGATGGCTCTCTGTCCAGCTGCCTCGTTGCCCAGCCTCAGTCTCCCACCTGTAAACGGGGGTTGCTCGTGACTCATCTTCGTGACAACTCTGTAGAAGATCTAGAGCATAGTGTTGCTGTATGAGTAACGTTACTGAGCAGATGTTGTGGTTTTAGTCTGTTAGCTTGTTGTTTTTTTTTTTTAGAAGGTAATACGTGAAGGGAAAAATATGTGAAGGTAAGGTGTGGAGGAAAGCACAGCTCGCTGAGGGATGCTGTGGAGTGGCAAAATCCTATAGTGTATATTTAGGATTCAAAAGCCTGAACAATGTGAGAAATACCTTTCCTGCAACTCCCCTGAAAGGCATAGCTCTACCAAGGCATGTTTGTCTTCCAAACTGCTCGGTCGTGAGCACCAACAGCGTATTCCCATTTTGTCTTCAGGTGGACTTGAGCACTGTCCGCTAGAGAGCAAGAGCTGTCTGTGTGACACGTCTTCTGTGTAGGCCTGAGGCCATTATCTCTCATCCCCTGCTCTTCACAAGTGCAGGCTAAACATGGAAAACCCTGCCTCTTTCCTCAGTTGTTTCCGACGGAGATCATCTCGTGATTTTTCTGTTTGGATTGAGCTGTGTGCTATAGCTTTAAAAACAATAGACACTGGGGGGCGAGGGGGGATGTATAGCCTTGAATAATTAGACTCCAAAGTGCCAAGGGACATGACAAATGAATCTTCACTGAAAGATTGGCTGAATATTTAAACTGAATGCACACAGCTGGTGATCTTGTTCTTCACCATGAGGCCAAAACCTGCTCAACTCATTCAGCAGAGTCCTACTGCCTGGCAGGTGAGCAAGCCGAGGAGGGTTTGGCCCACGCAGTGCTCCTAACCCCTCTATCTGCTTACATATGAATCATCTTGATACCAAAATGTCAGTTACTCTTTTAAAGCTCAGCCATAGCGAACAGAGGTTGCTGTGCTCGTGTAGGAGGTGCTTTGGTAGGGCTCCTTCCAGGCCTGTGCAGCACATCTTCAGTCTTCATCTCTGCAGAGCTCTTGGAGATCTGGGGACGGATGGACGTGGTTTTCTTGGCTTTTCTGCCTTGGATGTAATCTTTTCATAAAGAGTTGTTCACAGGCTGAGTAAGGGAAGCCACCTCCTCTACACCTAAAGAAAAACACTGCGCCTTCAGGGCCCTTAACAGATGGGTTCCCCCATTTCAACCGCGCTGTCCTTGCAGTGATTGTACACGTGCTGAAATTCATGGAGGTTCCTGGTAACTATACACTGAAACTGTACAGTGAGCATGGTCTTAGCTTAAAGATACCCGTTCTTTTGTTGGACTTCATGTATCATGTATTAGGTAGGAAATCAAGGGTATAATAATACCTTGTTTTCTAAGAGTGTTGACCCTCCAGTTACAGGAAATAGTGATAACTGTTGAATAATAAGAAGCAAAGCTGCCGTGTAATTGCACAATTCCTCATTGTGATGCTATTCACTACTAACCACTATGCCCCGATGTTTTCCGTGAAATCAATAAAATAAGATTTTATCTCGTTTGAAGCTGGTTAGATTTCTTTACTGTGTAAGCACTGACAGTGTGCTCCTAGGCAAATAGCAGAGCTAGGCAAATAATTTGCCGGGATGAATTACTTCACTCTGCTAGTCTCCAAATTCTGGAACGTGTTTACACGTCAGAGTTTGTGGGTTGCTTTTTGTTTGTTTGAAGAAGAAATTTTGCTTCTCAGGTTCTTGTTCATATTACCTACTCAAAAAGTAGGTGTTATGCTCCAAGAGAGGAGCAACTCCTCCTTGGCTGGTAAATGCAGGGACAGTACCAGTGCAGTGCAGATGATGCAATATTGACTTCGTAATTGAAGTGTTCGGTTTCGCTACTATGATGAAGCTGCCCCCAATTCAAAGAACTGCCCTGAGAGCTATGCACTAATTAAATTCCATTTAAGCCTGCAGATGATACGATGAAGTTTATTTTTTTCTGAAAAGCATATTTTCTGTTTGACCATCAGGCACAAGAATTGCTGCAAGAAGGATGTGGCGCTCATAAAAATACACAAAAAATGTGTTAAACTTCAGTTACATTTGGGTTCTTTGACTCCAAATTCATATAATGAATGGAGAAAAAAATGATCTGTTCCTCAGTAGGGCCTAATCTTTCTTTCTCATTCATGTGGGAATAAATTCTTGGTGTCTTTGCAGTTTTTGTTTTTCGAGTCTAACATAACTTGATTTTACTTTTCTGTTGTGTTCTTATCTGTTGCCTTCTGCTGCAACTGCCAGCAGTTGACTCCATGAGTAAGTACGTTCTGCTTTAGGAGAGTTCCAGGCGTCGCTGATATTTTACATAACGCTTGGAGAGACCCCCAAACTGAAGACAGGGCTTGGTAAAGGGGGAATCGTGTTCAAATCACTTTAAAAATAATTAAAAAGTACAAAGCAAATGAGCAAAGGTATCAGAAGCAAACCCTTTCAATGTGGTGAACTCTCTGTAGCGCTTGGTGTGAACGTGAGAACCTTCGCTTGGCCCCCTGCACTGCCACACATATGGTCTCACACATAATAATGTGACACGCTGCACACTGAGAAAATATTTTGTTGAAAATATGAGTAAAGCAGCATCTTTGCTTTTCCTGGATAATTAGCGGCGGAATATGCAGATGACTTGCTTTTCTTGGAGAGGTTTTGCATAAAAAATACCTTTGTGGTCAATATGGCAAATACAGATTTAATCTGGTCACTTGCTTAAAGCTTTCATTTGCTTTATCTTCTCCATCCAACTGCCACATTCTTTGGGATGTGGATTGTATTCTTTGTATTTAAACAGCTTGGCCGTTTAACTCGTAGTTTAATATTTATTTGTACTGCTAGGTTTTTGTATTACCAGTGGGCATCAGCAGGCTTCCCTAAGTGATGATGCCCATTTCTAGGAAAAGTGTGATCTTGTAAAACCGAGAAACGTGCAGTTAGCATCTATAGTCTTTTCTTTTGTTTGACATCATGTTTTTTTTCTTTGTGCCTCAGATTCTTATCTTGAAAAAACAGGTATATTTTAGATTTCTTCCCCTTTTAAAGTTCTCTGTGATTTGCAGGTGTCATACGATTATCTCTGATGATCTCAGATCTGAAAGATCCTTGTGAGAAGGAGGAAGAAGTAGACGTCTGGCCTGGATAGCTCTTGCACGTGAAGATATTTGGACTCTGAATTTTAAAACGTCTGGCTCTCAGAAAGTTCCTTAGTATCAGCATTTTGCAGCTGGAGTCTGAGGGGTACGTTGCACTTTTTTTTTCCTTTTATTTTATTTTATTTTATTTTCTTGACAAATGGGAAGGATCTCGACTGAATATTGGGTCTTGGTCTTTACCTGCTAGAGGTTATGGATGGTGTTCAAGGTTCAGTAGTGCAGGAATGCTTTGGTTACTCAGCAGTGTAGCCACACAGTGTTCTGACAGCTTTTTCGTTTGAATATCTTCTGATGCCAAGAATGCAGCCATGGCTCGAGGCCTGAAGCACTGCGTTGGGGTAGGGAGCAAGAGAGAAATTTGGAGGGGATGAGGTGCCTTCACCTTCACGGAGCACCTTCAGATATGGGAAGTAAACCCCATCAATTGGGTCCAGATTTATCACCCACATGCTGTATTGTCTACATGCACAGAAGGGGATTTGTTAGCATTATCGTTTACCTAGGTAGCGCTGAGAAGTGTGATTTTGTGGAACATATGGGCTGCAATATCATGGCAGAGTAGCCTGTGTGAAGGATGCAGCAGCTCAGAAAATATTCTTGTTTTTGACAGTTTAAATACATGCTGTTTAAAACTGAACTGAAGCAAAACATTTGGATTGCTATGGCTTGAAGAAAATGCTTTACAGGGTCTTGAATTGATTGCTCCCTCCTTCCTAACTCTCACAACATTTCAGTGACTACAATTAAGAACAAACAAATAAAAAAAGACAAGACAAGGCAAATCCAGAAAAGTTTGTTACTAATCATTGTGCAAGGAAGGAACAGTGGTGATGAAGCTCACAGCAAAGTGAAGTCGAAGAGTCTTCCTTCCCTGACACGAGTGAAGAATGAATTGAAGGTCTGGTTCTGAAAGCCAAAGAGCCCTTTCTTTATCATCTGTAACACTCAGGAGCGCGAGGTAAATGCCCTCTGCATATAATCTTATATTCACCTAGAGGCTCAGGTCCAAATCCTGTTGGTTTGGAGGACCTTCTCTTTATTTCAGGCTTAGATTCTTGCTTTCTGAGTAACTAGCAAGAAATTTTATGATTTTGAGATGTGTGTTCTCAGGTATTTAAGGGTCTTACCCGTGTCACTGAAATCAGGGGGAAACATGTCGCTCCAGTACTGTTCTGTCAGTTGTTCACCACCCATTAGCAAAGCCACAATGCGGCTGAACCCAACTCTAGCTATTGTCACTTCTTTGGAGAATTTGTCTTCACATGCCTTTTGCATTATTGTAACCGACAAGTCTAAGACACTGTCTAATGTTAATTCTGCTCATTGCTGCCAATTATAATCAGAGCTAGTCAAAATAAACAAATTAAACAAATAAACATGTCAAAACATCTCAGTCGTAGAGAAAATAAGCCAAGTCTGAACTCTATCAGTGCTGCAGTGTAACTGATGTGCTGCATGTTGTAAAATGTTCTATCACATTTTTCACCTTTTGTCGAGGAAAGGAAAGAAAAGGTGGGTCAGTTTAGAATTACAGTGTAGTTCTACCCTGCTAAGGGGTCTGCAACTGAAACCAAATGAAACCCAAATGTTCTTTTAGCTCCTTCACCCAAACTAATGATCATCTGCTGTATGTTTTAAATTTTTTTTAGGGTCTCTTTTTCTCTTTTCTTTTTTCTTTTCTTTTCTTTTCTTTTCTTTTCTTTTCTTTTCTTTTCTT